>SCDT01002251.1:0-17289 GCA_004143765.1 Drosophila melanica | reverse complement strand
AAAATGTACTTGCTTAACTTTTTTTTTTATTTAATTTCATACTTTTGTTAACTAAGTATATATATATATACATATATATATAGAAACATTTGTGACATGTGTGTTTGCTTGGAAAGAGGAAGAACCAGTGTGTGTGTGTGTGTGTGTGTGTGTGTGCTTAAATATTTTGACAATGAATAGTCCATATCATTGTTTGCCAGCCAACGAGTACTGTTATTATTATGAATTATACTTGTAACATGCTCAAAGAAAGTTAAAAATGCTTATCAAACGAATTAAATGCGATTTCAATAATTGCTCACTGTTCTTCTTTTGTCTAAAAGACAAACTGTTGTCAAAACAAACGAATTCCATAAATTTTGGCCCACAAACGGACACGAAATTCGGAGACGCGATAAGCACCGTAAAAAAAACCCACCGCCGCCGCCGCCCCGTTTGGAGACAAGCTGCACACGCATTCGCGCATTGCTCGGCGATGACATCAGGCCCTGATGCCGCTTTTGTTGCACAGAGAAGAAAAATAAATAAAAATACTAATGAGAGAGCGAGAGAGAGACAAAAAGAGAGTATATCAGGAAATAGGTAAACGGTACAGAAAGAGGTTTTCAGGTTTATTCTGGGCACTTCATGACTCAGTTTTTAATGAGTGCCACTTTTGTTCCCTTTGGGATTTTACACGCAATTGGATTGGCCTAGACCAGAAACTGAAACAAAACAACACCACACAAGAAAAGTAAGGTGACTAAGATGCCATCGCGCCGTTTGGCACGTGCGTTCCGATATTAATGCACTCACAGCTGCTCCAACTGCACTCAACCGCAATACAATTTATAATAATAACAATAACACTGCAATGCCAATCCTCCTAATGCTGTCGCATCAATGCGCTAGCAGCAACTGCATTGTTTGCATATTGCACTTTATTCGCAGATTTACATATTATATTAATTAGGCAGTTCGATGTAAAAACATGTGCTGCGACTATTTAAGATGCAAACAGTAAACCAGAAATTGGAATTTCAATAATACAAATTGTATTCGCATTGAATCATTTATAATTTAATCAATCTCTGATAGAAAGGTATTTCCTGTTTTGTCAGCGTAAAGAAGACATCTTTATAATCGTTCTACTTTAAGATTGCCAAGGAAAAACGTAATATTGAAAATTTAATATTTTATATTTTATCAAAAAATCGTTCAATTATTTTACTCACTTTGTAAAATGTTTAATACTCAAAATCCATTGAAAATTGGTAGACGATGTAGCTGAGAATATATAGTCAAACATTTCAAATCTGGATTTGAAATTTATATATTCTAGTATAACATATGCAAAACATTTTTATAATTTTCTTTCGATATCGTATAAATAACATCGATAAATATCGATATTCCGCCATTAGCCATTAAATTTGTTATTGTTCTCGTTAAGCATGCACAGAATAAATTTTTTAAAATTAAATAAATAGACAATTCCGCCCACTCAATCGATCAACCAATTTGAAAAACTGCATTTCAAGTATTTAGCAATTATTTAAGCATGAATTTTTCATAGAAGGGGGCAAAGTGAAAAACGCAGCTTTGTGTGTGTGTGTGTGTGTGTGTGTGTGCAAGCGGTTGGAAATGTTTGAAAGGATAGCTCGCAGCTGATTTCAGGGTATCGCATAGTCGGGCACTCTCAACTGGAACACTATTGTTATTTTTTACTTTGCTATATTAAATTAAATAAATACGTTATTTAATTGCACAGTTTCGTAAATCAACGTGGTTTTTGCGGCAGCGTTGGTGACCAACTAGAAAAGAGGCAGGCATGTCATGCACGTATGTCATGCACGTCGTCATACACGCTACTATTTCACAGTTCAGCCCAAATGCATGCAACAGATATGCTTTCAATGGATGTGGACTGGCGTTGGCACTCACCAACTAGGAGATACCCTAAGTCCTGCAAACTGTCTTCACAAACATTTCAACCCGTTTGCATTCACAAACACACATACACAAACTCACACAAGCAACACACACAAATGTCGCTACTATAAAATCAAAATTCTTGATTTTCTTTTAAGCGAACATCAAAAACAAAAACTAAATTTTGAGCCTGTAGCTCTTATAGTCTGCGAGACATGGTCAGAAAACCATGTGTTGAAATCGATTTTTATCGATTTTAATTTTGCCGGACAGACAGACGAGACTAAATCAATTTAGCTCATCGGCCTGATCAAGAATATGTACACATACATTTGCACAAAACCATTCTACCCTTTCCACCCAATTTTTTCAATGGGTTCAGGGTATTAAAAATGCTGCGTAAAACTTAAAAACAAGAGCCAATCAAAGATAAGATAGTGCACAAAATTTATATATATGTTGATTCATATATGTACACATATATATANATATATATGTATATATTTATATACAATTGAGTACAAAAGTTTATGGGACCGAAGAATTTGCGGGCACATTTATGTATGTATGTGTGCACAGACACACAGACACATATGTACATGTATGTATGTATTTATACATTTACACAGTTTGTGGACAAATGCACAGTGTACAATGTCCGCATAGAGTCGCAACAGAAATTGTATTATTAAATCAAGCAACAAAACACACAAATAAAACAAAACAATGCCGAACCAAACCAAACGACGCAGAAAAAAACAATTAAAGAAATGCAGAACGAGGGAACAAAATGCACAAACGTATGTGTACATATATACATACATACATACATACATATACGCGTGCATGTATGTCGATAAAGTAAATTTAACATCAACAAGAACGACCCTAAAGTCAAACGAGGAACATAGCACACACAAACAAACACACAGAAACACACACAAACCGACCACTAACGACGCCCCCGGGAGCGTGGTTCGCAAATGGGGCGGGCACCGGACTGGGGGTTGATAGAAAACAAAAATTGGAGCGCACGCGCACCGCCACCCCCGCCGATCGTTTGGGTCCGCAACGATCAGCAGACGACGGCAATGTTAACTTTGCGCGTTGTTAGTCCAAACGCGACCCTCCATCGAGCTGGCAGCCAAACGATCAGCAACGCGCACCCAAAACATAAATCACAAATCAAAATAAAAAAAACAACGACCGAAACGAAAGCTGCAATCATGAACTTGGGCTTTGGTTTGGCCATTGTGCTGCTGGCGATGAGTGCCTGGTGCACTCGGGCACTGCCCATGGCCAACGAGGCCGAGCTCGCTGAGCTGGCCTCGGCCGAGCAGGCGGACCAAACGCAGGACTTGCCGCACATATTGAAAATAGCGCCCAAGCACGAAGGCGGCGATGCGGAGCCGCAGGCCGACGTTTACGATACCATCGTCGAGGAGCTGCGCGCCGCTGGCGTACAGCCATCCGGACAGCCATTGCAGACATTGAGCTACAAGGAGCTGACGCGCCTGCTGGCCCTGTGGCACATGGCGCACGGCCGCAACTACTACGAGGCAAACGAGGAGCGTGCGCCGGCGGCTCCTCGCGCAGCAAACACTCAACGATAATGGCCACAAGCCAGGTTACACATTGCTGAAGAGTCAGCACAGTATTTGTGTATTTTTTTTGTGCGATTATAAAAAGTTTATTTAAAAAAATTTAATATAAAAAAACTAATAAAACATGTAACAAAGTTTCAGTCGGGTGTAGCCGACTGCGCAATACTCGCTCACTTAGTTTAAAAAGAGTCAAAAACAATCGTAATTATTGTATTTTGTTTTTGGGAAATATATTAATTTTTGTTATTTGTGGCTCAAGCTCAAAAATTGTGGCAGATGCTGATTAAGGGGTCACGAAGATATAATGATTATATCCCAGTGTTTGTGTTCGAAAAAAAAAACAACTTTGTGCGATCTTAAGAGGAGAAAATTGGCTTTAAAACTAAGGAAGATTTATAGATTAAATCGACATTTATCTAGGGAGCATATACGTGTGCATATATATTCCAAGATTCAAATGGGACAGACGGACAGTACACTTATCACTTGGTGAACGAGTTTGAAAACGAGTTTCTATGCAACGGAACGTTGCTTTGCCGCTGGAACAGTGTCCTTCCAGTCGACATTGGGTGCGGTGGTTTCACACTCTGTGCCGCTGCTGCTGCCGCTGTTGGTGGCGGTGACAACGACGCGCGGCATTTGGCGGCGCTGCAATCGCTTGGCAATTGGCGGCACAAAAAGTTCGTGCTTGATCAGCGTACAATCGGCGTCCTGGTAGATGGATCGATTGTTGTCCCAGTTGAATGCAGCAAAGCAGCAGGAGAACAGCCAGCCGGTCAGGAAAGCAATCAAGAAACCGATCGGCGCATACCACATGTAGCTGATGCGGTACAGGTAGAAATAGTCTGTCTCCGGTTGCGGATCGTCCGCAGCGTTGGGCACTGTGAATTTGGTGTTCGATTGCAGCAGGATATCGCGGACAAAGCTGCGATCAGTGGGACAGCCTTCAGTGGACATATCCAGACTAGGTATCGGTGGTTTCGGCTGGCCGAAACCTATCCAAAAGGATATGGCCAGCGATAGCAGCAGACCGGCAATGGCGCCTTTTTGATTTGCCCGCGTCACGTACATGCCCAGCGTGAAGAGGCCCAACAGTGGGCCGCCAACGATGCCAAAGATGGAGAGGGCCGCCTGCAGCAGCCCGCCAATGGAGCCAGCCAGGAAAGCCATGCCAATGCAGAGGCCACCATAGAAGATGGAGAGCAACTTGGAGTACCACATTGTCTGGCGATCGTTGAGTATGCGGCCAGAGCAGTGACGCGCCAGCGGCTTTATGTAATCCTCGAGCGTAACAGCAGCGAGCGAGCTGATGATCGTGCTGATGGTGGACAAGCTGGCGCAAAAGATGCCGGACACAAAGAGGCCAGCCAGGCCGGTATAGTTGGACATGGTGTCCACCACAAACAGCGGCATGATTTGGTCCCGAGAACTGACGCGTCCCTCCAATAACGGATCACAGTTACGATAATACCAATAGATGCACAGTCCGGAGAAGCAGGTGCTGATGCTCAGCAGGCACAAAATGGGCAAACACCACCAGAGAGCAGCGCGCGCTAAACGCAAACTGCGAACGGCGAGAAGACGCTGAATCTGCGCTTGATTCACACCATAAATCGTCAGGTAGGTGGCACTGCCGCCCAGCAATTGGGTGAACCAGGTGTGCCGAGTGGTTGGATCAACGCTAAAGTTGGTAAAGTCAATGCGTCCATTAGCCAGTGCCGTACGCCAAACGACATCCAAGCCGCCCGCCTTGATGCCCGCACAGATGATGACGCTGAATACGGCAACGAACATGAGAACCGATTGGTATATGTCCGTCATCAGTACCGCCTTCATGCCGCCCAATGTGGCATAAATGGTGCATACGACGCCGACGATTATCACCGAGAAGATCTGATTTAGGCCAGTGACTGCCTCCAGCGCCAAGGCCGGCGCATAGACAACAATGCCCATGTACAGTATCATCTGTAAGGAGAAGGTCAGCGAGGCGATCAACCGGGTAGCGTAGCCAAAGCGCAGTTCCAGATACTCATAAACGCTCGCCGTTTTCAGGCGATAGAAGACGGGCAGGATGAGGTAGGCGGCAATGGGCGTCGATAGCACATACGATAAATTGATTATCACAAACATGGTGCCATACTGATAGATCTCCATGGAGACGCCGAGTATGGTGACTGCCGACATGAAGCTGGCCATTAGGCTAAATGCCACTGGCGTAACGCCCATCGATCGATCGGCCAGAAAATATGCCGTTGTGTTGCTCTGCTTGTTGCCCGCAAATCGATAGTAGACACCGATAACTATCGAGATGATAAGGACCACGGCCAGGATGACGTAGTCCCAGGCACCCAGAGTGGCCATTATATATATTTATTTTCCAACCGATTGAGAGCACTGTCACAACCTAAGTGCGATCGAGAGAGAGCAGACACCCGCGTTGCCCAACACTATAGATCGAGGCCGTGTTATTGCGTGCACGTTAAAACTGCTAACTTCCTTGACATCTAATCGGCCAAATAAAAACAACAATATTTGCTTGTTGATAAACGCCGGGGATAATAACCAAGAAAATCAAATACAGTTGCGCACAGCTTATTTCAACCAGCACCCAAAAATAACCCTTAAAGGAGCTATAACTAAACTAAAATAGATATGAAAATTCTATAAATGCAGATTGTTAGCCCAATGTTTTAACTAATCAATTATCATTAATTTTTTATGCATTTTTGTTTGTTTATAAACACAATTTTAAAATATCATTTGTAACCCGCTTGAGCTGGATTTTTTTTTAGTTTTGAATTATAAAATGCAAAAAAAATAAACGAATATAATTTAAGTTAAAGAATTAGGTAAACAATCTGCCTTCTTTTGAGATCTTTTTTATTTTCGTTATTAAGCTTCATCAAGTTGTATTTGGGTGCTGGTTGAAATAGACTGTGAGCAACTGTACATGTGGCTGGCTGGCGATGCTTGGAGAACTCGCGCGCGACTTTAACGTTTGCTGGCCGTCAATGTAATGTGGGCCAAATACGAGCGCACAATTCAACAAAAACTACTCTGCGTACCGGCTTAAAGGAAACCGCACAACGCTGTGCCAACGCTTTATATCTTCATCGGACCGGCGCTGAGAGATATCAGCTTAACTGGCGACAATAGTCATTATCAGCACATAAGACACACGCTGTGATTGTTTGGTCGCGCTGCGGCACCGTGGAGCACACTTTAACATGCATGTTAAATCTCGATACCAGCCCAACAAAGCGAGCCCAGTGCGATTTTCGGGCTAGTGTATGAATATTTAAATGTTTTATATGGCTAAAAAGTTAACTACTACTTAATATAAATAGTAACAGCAACTAACGTACTACAGCAGAAGCTGCAAAACGACAACTAACGTTAACTTGGTTCGGAGATTAAATCATGACTCAATACAAATTGCTTGAAATTTAATCTAATCATATGAAGTGGACTATATCCGATATTGAAGATTGTCATTATATAATGCTTGTATAGTTATATTTTTTATGGTCGACTTTACGAATTTTACGACACAAATTAATTAATAAACCTAGAATCAGACGGCCCAAACTAACTGTCTAAATATAACAGCTCTTCAAAAACTTTGTCATGGGATGTGAGTCTGTGTGTGTGCTATTATACGTTTGTATATGTGCCACGCATTGGATAAGTGGACTCTATGATCTTCTAGAGGTTGTTTTGTTTCTATGTGAACATAGGTACAAATTAGCATTTACGGTCATTTATTACTTCCAATAACCATGATAACATGACCACAGTCAATTTAAAGCACTTCTTATAATGTGAAGTACATATAAAAAGCGTCGCTGTCAAATTCAGTTTATTTTTGCAGAATATTATATCTTCGGCGTGCCGAGGATAAAAGTTATGTGTAGTTTTTTGAACGTTGCTTTCAAAGACTTTGGGGTTATCGCACAGACGGTTGTATATCTAAATATGAACGCTGCGAACAGGTGGATTATATGTGCTTTCTATATGACGATGCGATAAGCAAACAAATGGAGCACATTATTAAAAAATTACATGCGAAAAGCAAACTTGTTTTTAAGGATTGGGCATTGGTACGTTTTTATTATTAATGAAAATGTTTTGGTTGCTGCTTGCACCATGTTTTTTGGCTTGCATTTAGAGCAAATGCTAAACATTAGTTGAATCTTGCATACTCTTATATTTTGGGCATAACACAATGAAGTATACAATCATTCATACAATCTTATTTAATAGTAACGATCAAATCGAAAAAAAGAAAAAATAAGACTTGTCTCTCCGTTACTATATAAACTATTTTCGACCGCATATCATAAAATTACGTAGTTTTTAATTTTTGATTTGAGCTATACCATAAAAAATATTAATATTTTTAGTCATAAACCTTCTGACCAAAAGATCAGCCAAACCGAACCGAACGGGGTTTACTTTGAGTTCATTTCGGTAAATAGTCTTATCCCATCTAATAAAAACTTGTTTTGCTCTTTCACTTAAATGAATGTTGTTCTAATCAAAACCTAGATACATTGACCTGAACTGTAAACCGAACTGAAGCGCTGACAATTCGTTATTGGATTGACAGCCATGATTTGTGCATATTGGCGGTATTTTCTATTTGATATGGCGTAGTCTAGGGTGCACTTACCATCACTTGATACCAGCCAGCGCCATTTGGCACCAGTTTGCCAAATTTACCGCGTGGAATTGGCGAACCGCGTCGTCGCGAACTGGGACGATCCTGGAAAATGTGTTAGAAAATAATTAGCTGGTTATCCATAAATACTGGGCCCAACGAACCTTTACTGTGGTTGTCATTTCGCTCATGTCATCATCCTCATCCCACCGACGCAGATCCTGCAAGCGCAGCTTGACGTCGCTTTTGTGCGGAAATTGTGAGGTCTTGAAGCTGACGCGTCGCTTGTTCCTATCCTTGCAGCGCTGAGAATCGTCATCTGCAATAAGGCCAGAAGTCAATTATTTATTGAGCAACAATAACAACAACACCACTCTGATAACCTACCATCATAGAGTTTTAGCGCGGAGAAGCGCGATCCGCCACCTCCGCCGCCTCCGCCATTGCCATTGTTATTGTTGTAACGCTGACCGCCGCCGCCGCCACCGCGCTTAGGCATTGCTGAACACGCTGAACAAGGGTTAAGTGAGTAGCACACAGCGGCAGAAATAATAAAAAACAACAAGGTCTTCTAGCTGCGCACACGTTGCAAATTGTTGTAATTGTTTGTTCCGTTTGCCTCACGCGCAATATAAAATTGGGCCTAACTTGACTGCACCGAATATGGTACAGAGACAAAATATGAATTCAATATGTCCACAAACCGTCGCAAGCAGTTGATGCTCGGCAAAATGTTTAAAAAGCGCGAATTTGCAACGCAATTCTACGAAATTCTCGGTCAAGCTGTATTTGTATTTGTGTGGTTGACAGATGTCATGACAATGGCATACTAGCGTTACACAGCACTGGTGAATGCTACTCAATCCGCGTAGTGCTGCATAATAGCATAATAATAATAATAATAATACCAAACGTAAGCGCCAACAATGTGGCAACGCTGCCAACAAACATTTAGGAATATTGTTCGCGTTTGCTTTTAAAAACATATCCGGCAAAAGTCAGCTGCTTGTCACACAAACATGTCGACAAACCGCAAGTGTCCCTTTCACGTTAGCGTAGCCGAAACGGAGGAAATATTGGTGCGTAATTTAAGCGATGTACTGCAGCGTTGTGCGAGTCAGGCTCTTAAAAATAATAAAACTTTCCGTGTTGGCCTTTCAGGTGCGTATTCAACTTAACGTACACATACAAACGTTGGTATATGCACGTGTGTGTGCGTATGCGTGTGCGTGTGTGTGATAAGCTTAACTTAAGGTGACCTTGCATTGCGCACATGCATTCAAGAACTCGAATCATAAAGGTCATTCATTGACTTTCAACAGGTGGTTCGCTCGTTCAGCTACTGAGCCGCGCACTTGAATTCGCTAAACTGAACACACAAAGCTGGAAGTTCTTTTTCTGTGATGAGCGTTATGTGGCACACGATCACCAAGACTCCACCTACTGGGCGTACAAGACACAAATGCTGGCGCAACAACCAGATATTTTGGATAGCCAATTCATTAAGGCGGACACGACAAAATCATTGGATGACTGTGCCAGTGACTATGCAGCACGCATCAAAGACGAATTTGGTACCAGTTGTCCGGAGTTCGATTTGCTGCTGTTAGGCATGGGGCCAGACGGCCACACATGCTCCCTGTTTCCGGAGCAACCATTTGTTCTACAAGAAACACGACGTGTTGTCATTCCCATACGTGATTCACCAAAACCACCGCCTGAACGTATAACTTTTACGCTTCCATTGATCAACAACGCCAAAGATGTAGTCTTTGTTGTAACGGGTGCCAGTAAAGCGGATGTTGTGAAGGTAGGCACTGCAATGACAGCTGTTATTGATTAAGGCATTAGGCAATCAATTCATATTCATATGTTGCTTGTTTATTCACAGCATGTTTTCAAAGACGTGGATAAAAAGTTTCCTTCAGCTTGGATTCAGCCTAAACATGGCCAATTGACATTGCTTGCCGACAAATACGCCGGAGAAGCGTTTCTTGGTCAAAGCTGTACCTGTCCCCATTAAGCAATATAACCTTTAAATGACCTATTGTTAATTCTCAGCTAATAAAGATCTAGTGTTATTGGCAATTTAAAACTAGTTTTTAAATAAGCGCGCTGCCCCTCATCCTTATGAGAAGCCCTAACAATGTGCACGATACAGCCAGATATTGTTCTCACAACACAGCCTAGCGCTGCCAGACCATCGCAATAGTTCCAATCAATTAAAAATGGTAAATGTGGAAAAATAACGAAATTATTTAAAACGCAAAACTGTAACTGTTCCCATAAAGAAAAATAAGTTTGATATTAACTATTGTAACTGCTCAACTAATAAATTTCTTTGTTTGCGTTCGAAATAAAAAACTTGATTTTAAATGCGCGCGGTCTGGGTCTTATGCAGCACTAGCAATGCGAATGGTATTGCCATATGTTGCGCTTATGTTACAATACATCCAAGTGCTGCCAGACCAGTGCAATATTTTCAATCAAGTGAAAATGTAAAAAAATAAACTCAAACATTTACAACCATCTACAAAACAACGCAATGCCGCAACAATAATAGGAAAACTATCACAACTGACACATTTACGCACAACAAAGCAGTTGCAATGCCTGACAGCTGCGGTCAGTTCGATGCGGAGCGCGTCTGTCGCGTTTGCCTACGCGAGGTGGGCGATTTCTACTTCATCTACGATGAGGCGCCTGTGGAGCAGGGCGCAAACATTGCCCAGATACTTAACGAGTGTACGCGGTACACCTGCGAGCGTTACGACAAGTTGCCGCACCACATGTGCGACACCTGTATCAAGGCCGCCTGCCAGGCGTATCGCTTCAAGCTGGACGCGGAGAAGGCCTATCGCTCGCTGGTGGCCATCCTGGGGTGCACACCCGTCACCACGCCAAACAGCAACGAAGTGTGCACCCAAACAGAGCAGGTAGCGATGTTGCCGTGCGACATCTGCAACGATCAATTTCTCAACATTCTTGAGTTGCGACTGCATCGCAATCGCCAGCACAAGCACATGGAGCAGCTTAAGTGCAAGCTGTGTGATGAGCAGTTCCAGCAAATACGCCAGCTGCGCAACCATCTCGTGGAGCAGCACGGTCAACAGGCGGCAGCGTCGTTGCTGCACCGGCGTCTGGAGTGTCGCCTCTGCCAGCGATCCTTTGTCCGGCGCGATCATATGCAGCGCCATATGCGCACCGTCCACAATGCTGACGACGGAGATCGGCTGGTCCGGTCGCCGGCCGAGCAGCAGTTAGTTCAGTCTGAAGCGGACTGGCCGCCCATCGACGAAGCGACCATGCACAGCGGCGACGAACTGGAATCGGCTGCCATTATATTCAATGAGGCGGCTGCTTGTACCGACGACGATGAGAACGTTAACTGCGAGAGCGGCTATCAATACCATACAACGAATCCCATATCAAGCAATGAGGAAGCTGACGACGAAGACGTCCATGCCGAGGCTAAACAATCGCTCTGGCTACACATTAAGCCAGAACCTGAAGCGGAAACGGATCCGGAGCAATGCCCGACGCAATCACATCGTGAGAAGCGCAGGAAAAAAGCAAATCTAAAACCTGTAACACACACTGGGGCGGAGGACGAGCATCAGAGTGAAGACATGCGGAAAACCACGTCCACTGTTTTGACTGCGGAGGTCAAAGGTTAGTTTCAGGCCAGAAAATATAAGGCAGTGACATGCAACCAATATGTGAAATCTGACTTTGGCCGGCCCAGAGATTCTTTTTATACTCGTTTACGTGTTAGGGATTTTGCGGAGCGCCCACTAGGGGCGTGGCAAATCGATAGCACCTGACATTGCAAATCAATAAAATGTGAATATTTCCACAGATTCAAAGCTAAAGTCACCGAATCCGGTATGTAAACAGGTGGTGGCATCTTCCAAAGATTGCGGTTTTAATTTCCGGCCACGCCCACTAGAACGCCTCCGAGCGCCAATACACTAAAAAATCGGAAATGTCTATTTCTCGTACGGTTTTTTTTTTTAAACGTGAAACTTTGTTTAATAGCATTTTGATCATGAATTGTCTTAGAGATTGATTTTGCAGTTTTATGTCCATAAATAATGCTTGGATTCATGTTTTAGTTGTAATCACATTGTGAACGAATATTGCGTTGTCGGTTACACCCGAATGCACTGTTTGAACTTGTTTTTAGACAGGGAATTTTCCAAAAGTGAAGTAGATTAGATTTCAGCTCGGTGTCGAATCTTCTTCTATCAATTGAACCATTTATATTTACTTATTTTGAATAAGATCAGGATATTGAATCTAACGGCGAACACTAATGTTGTTTTACAGAGGAGCCTCTGCTCACTGGCGGCGATCTACAATTGTCTATAAAGGAGGAGCGACAGCGCGTTGACAGCATTAAAGAGGATGAGGACGAAATGGAGGCGCCAATAGCTAACGTTTCACAAAGTGCAGACGACGATGAAGATGGGGAAGAATTTGGCAATGCGGAGAGCGACATTTTTCAGGATGACGATGATGATGACGACGACGATGACAATGAAGAGGAAGACGAAGCGGATGCAGATGTGGAGGCATATTCCGAGGACAAAGCCCAGGGGACTAAGGTGGAAATTGTGCGCGAGTATCTGGAGAAGCCAACAGCTGGCAAACAGCGACGTCGTCGACGCAAAAAACCGAGCGATTCGCAACCGAATCCGGAGAACCGCTGCGACATCTGCATGCGCACCTTTTCCCGCCATTGCCACTTGTTGCGCCACAAACTGTCGCATTTGGAAAAGAAGCCGCACAGCTGTCCACACTGCCCGAAGGCGTTCGCCCGCAGCGATCATTTAAAGGCGCACGTCCAGAGCCTGCACGGCAACAAGGAGCACAAATGTGTGCTGTGCGAGGCGGCGTTTTCCCGCCTCGACGCCCTCGAGCGGCACAAGATGAGCAAGCACAATGGCGAGGGCCTGGACGCCAGCAGTGAACTGAAGCTGCAGATGAGCGAGCACACGTGCGAGTACTGCTCGAAGCGGTTCTCCAGCAAGACGTACCTGCGCAAGCACACGCTGCTCCACACCGAATTCCTGTACGCGTGCAAGAGCTGCGACGAGACATTCAAGGAGCGCCAGGAGTTGCGCAACCACGAGAAGACGCACACCGGACAGCGAAATTTCCTCTGTTGCATCTGCGGCGATAGTTTTGCGCGCAACGATTATCTGCGCGTCCATATGCGGCGGCACAACGGCGAAAAGCCATACAAGTGCCGTTACTGCGACAAGGCATTTCCACGGGCTACAGATCTCAAGGTACATGAGCGGTAAGTGAACCCATCTGATCCGTGTTGGAGTCGTAAATTTCAACTTCTTTTGGTTTTAGCTATCACACGGGCACAAAGCCCAATCTGTGCAATACGTGCGGCAAGAGCTTCCATCGCGCCTACAATCTGACCATACACATGCGCACCCATACGGGCGAGCGTCCCTACAAGTGCGATCAGTGCTCCAAGAGCTTCAGCCAGAGTAACGACCTGAAGGCGCACATTCGCCGCCACACGGGTGAGCGCTACAAGTGCCCGCACTGCGATGCCTATTTCCTGCAGCTCTACCATATGCGCAACCATTGCCTCAGTGCCCACAACAAGCACATTGAGACTAAAACGGGTCGCCTGCAGCGCACCGGCCTGCTGGACGAGCCCAATCATGCGCATCTGACCACTGTGCTAATGCCACCGACTCGTTTTCAACAGCATTCAACGCCGGATCCGCAAACACAGCTGCCGGCAACGTCGGCGCAGCCAATTGCAACGCCAATTCTGCAATCGCCGGTCACGTACAGTACAACGTCGCCAGTGTCCGTGTCCGTTCAAGTGCCGGATTCTGCCGGATTTGTGGGTGCGGCAAATAGCGCAACAGCTACCGCGACAGCGCCATTTGGGGCATTCAATATAGCGCCGGTCGTGATGGGTAAGCGCATGCACCCTTTCACATCTTTCAACCCAGCAACTAATGCCTTCTCTTTCCATTTACTCTCTCCCTCTCAGCGCATCTCATGTACAATCATGGCGGCAACAGCCAACAGAGCAACGCCAGCGGCAGCGAGGCGGGAAAATAGCCGATGCTGCTCTATAAGCAATACACGAACAGATCGTGCTATTCCAAGCTTACGCTAAGTTTATCTTGTATATATTGTACCATATGAAAACGCGCTTTTACAATATGAACATCCATACGTATAGTAAATATCGGTTGAGAGCAAATTTTTTTTGCAAGTGAATAATGTAGCGTTATTCAATGCCGATTAAAATATATCTCTTTTCTACCAGTGAAATAATCGTAGTAAAAGTACTAAATTAATATTTATACCTGTTTACGTTTTTTAATATTATTAATTCGCACAATTTTAGGTAAAATAAAACCTAGTTAACACAAAATTATGAAAGCTTTCTTTTATAAAGGTTGTCTATTAGATATCGAATAGCTACGTAATTTTGCCATGTAAATACGTAATCATATTAAAACCGAATAAACGTGTTTGTCATTTTAAGCACAGGCATTGTTTTATTGAAATATTTAACAAGATTTAAGAATGTTGGATACGCAAGCTGGTATTTGAAGTTATTAACGTATTTAACTTATTAAATATTGCCCTGGCTAAGACATCACAGCGTACATATCGTTACCTGTGATTGGCATACGATTTCCTGGCTTTTTCAAATGTTGAAAAAAAAAAATTTTATTCCATGGATGGGAGCTTTGCTAAACATATGTTTTTTTGTGGTTAATGCTACTACACTCTTTTAATTTGTTTATCATGGTCCTAATCTGAACAAGTGACGTTAAAATAGATGGTCTGCTTTAATGCAGATATATTGATGGAAACTGATAGTGATATATATATCATGTTACGAATATTCTTCTTAATATATAGTAATGATCTTATGCTATACAGTTTAGTAATAGAACAAGTTTACACACAAATCCTAATTATAATAAATGTCAAAACACAGCAACGTTAAAGTAATATCAAAAGAACATAAAACAAACACATTAAGCAGCTGATAAAAGTAAAATAGTTAAGTACATTAGTTAGCTAGTTAATTTCATTTTTTAAGCTTAGGCTGCCACATTCGGCTGCGTCGTGGCTCGGGCAGCTCCATCTGATGCACCTGCTCATCGCTAATTTGCAACGGCGGAAACGGCTTGCTCTTAATGTTGTAACGATTGCTGGCCAATGGTACTTGACGGCAGGAGCTTAGAGCCCGGGGCAGCTCGGATGATCGCAGAGGCGGATCAAACTTATTGTAGTTGCAGATGTCCTCGTTCTCGTTCTCGGTCTCGGTCTCGTCGCTGGTAGGTGGCTGCACGCGGAGCAATGGCAACGGCCCCCTACTGCGCCTTTTTTTACCGGACTGACCAACACTGCGCCGGCCCAGACCTGAGCTGCGGCGCAGTGTGCTCTCTAACACGCGCACCTTGCGCATCGGCGACTTTTTTGCCTTCTCCTGGAGAGCCCCTAAGCGTTGGCTCGGCTTCCGCAGTGCCGGCGATGCTTTCATAGCGTTCAGTGTTCTCATAAGGCTTCTTTTTGCATTTGGCGTCTCTTCCTTAACGCCATTATCGGCATTAGGCAACTTCCTCTTCTGGAGATTACCTGTGGTTTTTGCTGCCGAATTCGTCATCGACGATAGCTGCACTTTGGACGGAGTTTTGCGCAACGACATCGTCGATAAAGACAATGCCGACATGTTCTTTAACGCCAAGGGCGTGCGTGGAGCCGTCGATCCAGGTGCCGGAGGCAGCATTTTGCCGGTGGTTGATGAAGCCGTCCCTCCCTGTTTGCGCGCTGAACTCTGCTGCTCCTTGGCCTGTCGAATCCGCACCCAATCGTTGGCCATGTGCTCCAATATATTCTCACCATGCACCAAAAAGGGAGAATGAGTGCGCATCTCAAAGGCTTGCACCNCCTGTCGAATCCGCACCCAATCGTTGGCCATGTGCTCCAATATATTCTCACCATGCACCAAAAAGGGAGAATGAGTGCGCATCTCAAAGGCTTGCACCAATTCGGTAATCTGCTGCTCTATCTTTGGCAGCTTGGTGGCAATGGCCTTGCGCTCGCGCTCCTCCTTCAGCAGCTGTCCGCCGCGATTGTTGAATCGATTAGGTTCATTGGCCTTGGCTTCCAGAGCCTCCATGCGTGCCCAAATATCGACGCGACTAGCGTATAGCTCAAATATCTCTTTGTTGCTATTGTAAAAGCTCTTCAGATCATCCAGCTCGAGCTCATGCAGCTCTAACAAATCCTCCGTATAACACTCATTGTAAAAGTTGGAGAAGCGCTTTCGCTCCTGCTGCGATTTCAGTGTCAGGTCCCACCACTTCACAATTTCCAGGCGCAGCTGTTCGACAAAGGTCTTCAGGTTCTGGCAGCGCAGCTTTTGGCACCGTTGCAGCTCCTCGTTGAGCACATCGTAGGTCGCTTGCGTGTACGCGTGGGCCTCGCGTACTCTACGCATCACGTACTCGTCCGACTCCTGCAGACGCTCCCAAAGCACGTGGATCTTCTCGCGCATGTCGTCGATGCGTTCGCGCAGCTCCAGCACCTGCGCGGCAAACTCCTTCTGCATGAAACGAAGTTTCTCGAATATGTCTGGCGTCAGGCTCTGGTTTGCCTGGCTGAGCAAGTGCTCGTCCGCCGCTGTCTTCGGCCGTGTGCCGAGCAGCTTCATGTCGTGCTTGATTTGACTGCGCAGCTGGTACAGCTCCTCCATGCGGCGCGTGCGCTCTGCGCGCAACTGCTCAAGGTGATTGCAGAAGGAGGACATTTCATCTGGCTTTGGCAGTGGATCGGCCAGCAGAGGCAGCGGCAACTCACCCAGTTCTTCGCACAGTTGGTCCTGTTGCAGAAGCAGCTCGCAGATCTCAGCGCGACGCAGACGCAGCTCCTCCCGCAGATGCTCAATGCTCTTGTCCAGCTTTTGCACCCACACGTTCAGCGGCATGTTCTCCGGCATTTCGCCAATGTCCAACTGCTTGTGCAACAGGCGCCTCACCTCTGCGGCCTCAGCACGCAACGCGCTGATATCATCCTTGATCAACTGCTCCTTCTCGTCTGACTCGGTTAGCA
>SCDT01002250.1:0-13731 GCA_004143765.1 Drosophila melanica | reverse complement strand
ATATATTGCCCGGTTTGAATACCCCCAGCAAGTGTATCGAAAATATTTATTGTAATGAATTTCAGCTAGTTTGAGTATTTTCGACTGGGGCTAAAACTTTAAATGTAGCTAACAATGTGCTACGTGTGCATATTTTTGCTTATTTTGACAACAGAATCTAGCAAATATTTGTGCGAATTTCTTGCAGACTATGCGTGTGTTTTGCGTGTGTGTGTGTGTGTGTGTGTGTGTGTGTGTGTGTGTGGTATATTCTGCAGTGCGTAGCTCAAAATTTTCAACGCTAAATTGTTATGGTCTCCAGGCCTGTGTTGGCCAAATGTTGTGCCAGCTGCCAGCGGCCCGAGAGAAGCGTCGTCAACTTCATTGTAAAGTTTGCCAAAATATTCTTGAAAATATTTACTCATGAGCTTGTTTAGTTAATCCATAAAAACTTGGCATGTGCTGTCCGTTGTCCCTCGCCCTCGCCCTCGCCCCGGACCCTCTGTCTCTCTGTCTCTTAGCCACTGCCAAAGACAATGCAACATTTAAGAAAATTTAAGCCGAAACGAGATGAGTCCTTTTTTTGGCTGTCGACTCCGGGGCGAGCATATGATTTAGTCTATGTTGTCTATGCTTTGTTCATGCCAAGGATTTGACTTGCCTTTTATTTTATTTTATTTTATTTTATTTTATTTTTTTCTTGCCCTCTTTTTAGTTGTGTGTGTTTGGGGCTGACAAAAGGCCAAAGCCCCACAGCCAAATGACTGGGCAGCCAGCTAAAGCCTCTGAGATAGATAGACAGGCAAACAATTGCTGTTTGTATCCTGTTAGCTTTACCGCCGCCCGCTCCCTATGGCTGCTGTACAAATTAGTTTCTAATACCTTCAAGTCAAACAGTGTAGGCCAAACAGACAAACAAATAAACAGATCTGCCTCCGTCAGAGTCTTAGTTTTAGCCACAGTCTTGGTTTCAAGCCTTTGTGTCTGTGGCACGCTCTACGGCGCAGCGTTGCAGCGTTCCGTTGACACGCCCCCAACCTCGCCAGGCACAAACACAAGTTAACAAAATCAGTTGAGCGTGTTTATGGCAACTACAGCTTTCTGTGGGTGCGTTGGTTTTCTAATTACAAGCACTCGCCCGATTGATTTACAGCAAATTGTATTTTAAATAGTTTCGTTTAGTTTCGCTTAAAAATTAACTACAAGGCAGCTGCTGCTCGCTTCGCCCAAAGTAGTTTTAAAGATTGTGTAATCCCGAATTGGCTTCCCCCCCTCTTGCCAGCCCGTAAGCATGTGGCTCCTTAATGAGCTATCTGATAGTGCCCGGCCCCTCTAAATGCTTTTACCTTCTGTGTGTATTTTCCTAGAAGTTTTTAAATTAAATTTTAATTGATTATACCATAAAAAGTTAAATCAAACATTAGGGAGAAAGAAGTCTGTGTGCTAAACCTTTTATTAAATGCATAATGAAAGTTTAATTAAATAGAGCTCAAAACGGCTTCAATATTAATGAAGTTCCGATAATGGCATTGTAATTCCCCTCGAGCTTGACCTTGACTCAAGACCCCGCAGCAGTCTGTAAACAGATATATGCATATTTCCATACACAATTTTGACAGCCGACAATAATAAGCTACAAATGACTTGGGGGGGGGGGCTAGGCCGTAAACTACCAGACCCTATGGATAATACGAGCCACATTTGCATAACATTGGCCAAAGAGTTGATGACGAGGACAAGGACAAGGACAACGACGACGACGACGACGACGACGACGATGACAGGGGAGCTGCGTTTAAATCAAAAAGTTGGCACAATGAACGCAACGGCAACTGCTTAATAAAAGAAAATTATGCAAATTGCTAATAAATTATAGTGAGCCAGCGAACGACATGTAAAATAATAACCAGCAACAGCAAGGCACAAGAAAGAAGAGCTTCATTAAATAGCCGAATGTTAAATACCCTCTCAAGCAAGTAGCATATTTGCCATACAGCCTTATAGCTTGTTCCAATGGGAGCTGTTTGTATGTCCGAGTTAAGGTTTTTTCTTTAAATTCGAACTAAATAAACTGCTGAATTTTAACTATTTTTATGCCAAGTTTCAATAAACCTCTTGATACTAGTTAAGAACATTTGAACTATATATAGTCAGATGATAACTCCGTTTGTGAGAAAATTAAAACACCCCCCCAGGAAGAGTATTAAAGAGTCCATAGTCCGATTGCAACTGAGAGTGGAACTGGAACTGGAGCTGGAGCAGCGACTGTCGCGGGCGAGTTGAATTATAAATGTAAGCACAATGCCAACGCACAGAATGATGGCTGGACTGGAGGGATCGGGGGAATCTAGAGGTATGGACACAACGGCGCTGAAAAATCATTAAAATAATAAAGCGCGGTATGGCTTGCAAGACTTCAAGCAGAAAGAGGATGTTGTCGCACAGAAGGCAGGACGAAGGAGGAGTTCGCATTAACTGGCGAATGGATAATGGCGAAACTTTCTGACATTTATTGTGTTTGTGTCGAATGTTTATTTATGATTGCATGTCGCGTATTTACATTACAATAACCATAACTAACAATCCGCCCAGCATATCCCTGCACAGGAGCAGGACTATGCGTATGACTACGCCAGCGTGGATGCGTATGCGTATTAAATTAATGATACTTTCTAGTTCATAAAATTCGTTATGTGACCGGAGAGTCGCCGTTGGAACTAGAGGCGGGGTCGGCGTTGCTGCTGCGGCGTATGAATGTCAACGTCAAACACACAAATCAAATAATCACATAAATGAGAGCACACACACGCACAGCGTGTGTTGGTTGTGTCTATTGAATTGTAACAAATTGATTGTCATAAAACATCGTTTATATTATATTAGAATGTGTCATTGGATGTTCATGCTTCAATTCAGCCGAAAAAAAATGAAGGAAAAAAATAAACAAACTCTCAGATTTCACAAGTGGCGCTGTGAATGATTGCGATAAAGATGCTTGGTCCTCCCGGGTAGGGGCAGAGATAGTTGCCGCCCTGAGCCGAGAGCCGAGACTACATAGAATTTATGACTGTTTACAACAGATTGCACACTCCATTTGTTTTGTTTACCACATTCTGGATGGCACTTGACATACATTCTCCCAAACAAAACCTTGACGAGAGAACTTTTGGTCCAGATTCTCTGTCTCTGTCTCTGTCTCCGTCTCCTTTAATTAGTTGCATTTTGGGCCGCTTGGGGGCGCTGCCTCAGCAGCTGTGCCACTGCCAAAGTACCCAACATCATATGCATGATTTGTGAAAAACTTTTAACTGTCCCACATGAAGGGTGTAGCGAGGTACTGGCAAGCTGCCGTCAGACTGCTTGTTTTTTGGCCAAGTTTATGAATTTCATAGCCAAAGTTTTTCGGCAGCGCATAAAACATGCGCGCAATTTACAAGCAGTTGTTGCTCTTGTTATTTTCTTGCGACTACTTTCTGGTGGAATCTTTTATAACCTTTGGCCCCGGCAGGATTTACTACAAGCCAGCCATTACCAAGTTAAACTAGTCCCTGGCTCGCTCAATTAGCTGATAATGCGCATATACCCAGAACTACTTGGCGTAAATACATGATATCATCGAATAAACAGAACTGAACACGAGCCAGCTTCATCCGAACGGCGAGCCATTCACAAGCGACCTTTCTATCAACAATCAGATTTGGCCAGTTCGTTGAACCGAACATATTCGTAGTACGCAAATTACCGATACCCAAATCTTGAGAACGAAACTTTAATATAAGATACTCTTATGACAATGGAGATCACGCCAAAAGACTTTGCTGTCATTAAAATCTTAAATATTATTATTTTTTGCATTAAATCTTATTATATGTGGTATCTTGACCGTGAAACATTCGAACGCGCCAACGAAAGCGAAACAACGTATTTAGTTCCGCTCTGCCTAGGCGCGAACCGGCTTCCAAACCACAAGTAGCACCAGCAACAGCTAAGATGATAACTGTGGTCGTTGTACGAGCAGCTTCAGCAACAGAGACAGAGGCTGAAACAGGGGCGCGGGCACGGACAGGGGAACGGGCACGGACACTTGAGGCCCTAAGTGGCACCATGTGCGCGCTTTTAGCTTGCAAATGCTCCAACTTGTCATAATGACCAGAGCTCGGCTTTAGCATCGTTGATGTTGCTATTGCTTTGGCTGTCACTGTTGCCGGGTGTTGTTGTTGTTGCTATTTTGAGGAGGGCAAACAAAGTGTTGGTCATTGTTTGGTTTATGTGTGTTTATGCGCGGCTTGGCAAACATTAGAGCGTATAAATATGCCGACAAATTGCGACTATTAATCATTCGACCGATAGATTCCATCGACAACACAATTAGCTTTGGAGATCTATACCAAAATGGTAGGTAGCCAAGGATTACACAGGACTACTTATTATCAATAGATATCCTTCTAACCGACCGACCGTTAAACCTAATTACAGAAACTCTTCATTGCGTGCATTTTCATTGCCGCAGCGACGGCTGCAGTGATTCCTGTCGAACAAGCCAGGCACCGTCGTGATGTATCTGAGATCGTGAATGAGTATATCCCACCACTGGAGGAAGTTGGTGCCGATGTTCCCGTTGGGGAAGTCGCCCAAGACTCCGCAGCTGTAGGAGAAGATGGTTACCGCTACAAAACAGTTCGCCGCTTGAAGTACCGCCAACGTCGTGATGTCTCCGAAATTGCCAACGAATATCTGCCCCCATCCGAGGAAGTAGCTACTGAAGTCCCAGTTGAGGAGGTTGCCCAGGATTCCGCTGTTCTCGGTGATGATGGATACCAATACAAGACTGTCCGTCGCCTGAAGTACCGCCAGCGTCGTGATGTCTCCGAGATCGCCAACGAATATCTGCCCCCATCTGAGGAAGTAGCTACTGAAGTCCCAGTTGAGGAGGTTGCCCAGGATTCCGCTGTTCTCGGTGATGATGGATACCAATACAAAACTGTGCGTCGCCTGAAGCTGCGTCATCGTCGTGCCTTGTAAGTGCGCAAGCTGGTACCTGCCTTTATGCGATTAGAACCTTTTACCCCCACCAAGCCCTACTAGGTCATAAGTAACAATCCTGTTTTGCCATTATTTAACGATTGAAATCAACGAAATAAATCCAACAAAAATTGTTATAATATACACGCGTCGTGGGTCATTCTTTGTTCCAACGGATGTGGCGTCCGCCTGCACACCTGTCGGCCAGGAGCTCTCGACGTTTTCATAAATTGTATACCTTTTCGCTTAGTTATGACAGCAACAGTTAAGCTCATGGCTCAGCGCACAAGAACGCAATTATCCAAAAGCGACGGCAGCAAAAAAGGACCGAATAGGGCTGGGAACGGAGCTCGCCTTAGTCGGGGAACTTCAACGAACTCTAACAAATACTTTAAGCTATGCTTTTGAAGATGTTAATCTCATGTCAAGTCCACTTTACACACAACGTTAAGGGTTTAGCCAGTGCAGCAGTGGCGGACTCCGGACAACACAACTGGCAAGGACAAACTCGCCCATTGATTTGTGTGTGGATGTGTGTGTGTGTGTGCGTGTGTGTGTGTGTGTGTGTGTGTGTGTGTGTGTTGGTGTTTGGTGTTGGCAGAAAAAGTTGTTAAGTTAAAAGGCATTTGAACCGCAGAGGCTAGGATTTCGGTCAGTGCGCGTTTCGGGTCTAACAACTTCCTTAGCACGCGCGCCGAACAGCTCACAACTGCGGACCCAACGGCCGGCCAACTAATAATAATTTATCGATCCCCTAGCTAAAGTAGTCATATACATGGCCCTCCCTATGATTTATGGCGTCGGCCAACGTGTGTGTTTGTGTGTGGGCGTGCCCAAAAACAAACTCCCAGCTCAGCCAAGGTGCCAGGCAGACGGGCAGACGGCCATGCGGGCAAACGGACAGACGGGGCAGCGAGCGCAGTGCCAAATTGGTTTAATGTGTGGTTAGACAACTTATTTAACGTTTTTCAAGTGGTTAGCAGGGACAAGTGCGCCCACCCAGACCCGCTCAGGTGGCCCACGGTCACATTTCGTTTTCTGTTTGCTCACATAAATCATGCGATGCCAAAGAAACGGGTTACTTATTCATATATGTGTGTGTGTGCATATTATGCTTGCACACAAATATATGCACATATATATATATATACAAATTATATATATATATGTATGTATATCTGGCCAGCGGCTAGCCATGGGGGAGAAGGGGGCGATAGGCATACTCGTAAATTAGAGGATGCTATCAAGTCGACGTTATGACACCATTAAAACAATTATCAATGCTGAATTATACGCGCCTGATAACTTAAAAGCTATGGCAAGCAAACTATTTTAATGGCCTTGGGAAAAATATGCGAGCTTCAAAACGGAAATCACATAAAATTTTATGAATTATTTCAAATATTTTCAATTACTTGAACTGAATGAGCCGGCCGAGGGTCGAGTGTCCACAAGTCGACAGTCACCCCAGTTAGACAAATGGAAGAGCATAAAAAACCGCATAAAGAAATTTATGCGCCATTCAAGCGTGGAACATTAACACATCCTCACAGGAAGGGGACGCAGAACTGAAGCAGCCATCTATGGCTCAAGTTGACTTCATAAACAGCGCAATGAATGTCAAAATACGAGACTCGTAATGTGCCAAGCAGCAACTGCTTCAATATTTAGTTTGATTAAAATTCAAAAGGTCTTTAGTTCAAAATCTGAACTCAAGCTGAGTTTTTCTTCTGTTTCACCCTGTACTCATTGATAACTGGAGTTGTTCAGGCAAAAAGACCTCATAAATGATATAGATTGTTTATCAGCATCATCCACAGATTAAGTTTATTTTATGTTATCAATAAGAACTTCTTGAAATTTATATATTTATCTTGTAATTATTATAGGAGCTAAAGACACATATGATTTAATAACATTTCGTTTTTAATAGGCCAACGAATAAAAGAACCATAATGAAAAATAATTAAAGAAAGTAAATGTGTGATTTACAGGGTATACTTAAATGTGCATATTAAGCAATTGATGTTTGTGTTTTGCTAGGCAACTACAGCAATAAGAAATATACAGAGCATCTTTTAGTACGTATTGTGCAAGTAGAAAACTCTGACTTGTTTTTTTCTTGTTGTTTTTAAGTCATAATTCAGCTTTTATGGCGCCATTATCACAAATGCCGAGGGTGATCTAATAAGCAAAACTGTTGAACCCCTCCGCACTCTTCGGCCCCGTCGCAGCCCTCTTGCTGTTCAGCGATTGGGGGCGGAAAAATCAATTTCGGCTAGCTCAGTCGCTGATTAGCCCAGGCACATGCAAATAGAGAAGGGGGGAGGGTAGGAGGATGTGCTGCTGGTCAGGCTAAAGGATGCGCGGCTGCTGCTCCCAGTTGGCATTACTAAGTAAGCCCGGACATGGCCAGGACGTGTGGTAAACATGCAGCAACAACTTTATGGCCACAAAATAATTTATTCAATGCCATTCGGCGTTCGGGGAGCGTACATGACAAGCAATTGACATTTTTGTGACTTTTGAAAACTATAAAATGTGCAGCTACCACAAAACCGGCCAAGCCAAGGCAAGCCAAGCCAAGCCAAGCCAAGCAAGGCGTAATGATGACGGCTATAACGACCACAACAGTCTGTGGGGCAGACGCGAAGAGGGGCAAGGGCTGGGCGAATAGCTGGTTTGGGGCATAAAAGTAACCCACACAAAACAGTTGTTGTTTGACAAAATAATAAAGTTGCGCTTGATTATGTTTGTGTTGCTGCTCTACATATATATATATTTATATTTATTTATATATATATTTGTGTGTTTGGTGTGTGCGCGTGTTTGTGTGAATACGTAAGAAGTAAATACCAAATACGACAACTAAACTAAAATTGTCAGCGTCATATGTAACAGGACTTACAGCACATTACATATCCACCCACGACTACACGCTGGTCCACGACCAGGACCCGGACCAGGACCAGGACCAGAACCACAAGGACAGCAACAACCACGACGATGACGACGACGACGACGACATTGACGATGTCAGCGACGCCCATTCTTTGCTCCAGTTGCTCCACTTGGCCGCCATTTGTACTGCTCGTCAACGGCAATGGCCGTATGCCGGATATCCTTTTTGACATGTCATTAAATTTTATATACACAATAATTTTTCACAATTTGCTTTATGGCCATTTTAAGAGTCTGTCCGATGTGTGCATTGAATATATTATATACACACATATATAGAGCCTCAGTAGATTGAGTGCAAAACGAACAACAGTAATAACAAGTTGAATTTATTGAATGTAGACACTTCTCCGGCAGAATAATGTAAAACAAACAAGGACTCTTGTCCATGTGATATATATGAATATATACGCTAAGGTAGAAAACTGTTCTTATATCATCTGTTTAATGGAATTAATAAATAAAGCACTCTATTTTCATATAAAAAATAGTCTATTATAAGCTTATTATTTATATAAATGTATCAGTCAAATATATCACCCTCGTAACAATATTTAAATATCATCTTGTTAATTGCTTGACAAAAACCGTTTAAAGGGTATTAAATTCAGCAAACTTTATGCATTGGTCTTTCAATACATATACATTTTTAATTATTGCAATTAAACTGATATGTTATTAAGTTTTTAATGGGTTCGCCACTTAAAGACACCAATGTTAGCTATTTGAATCCATCCGAAGTACGCCTTATATCTTATTGCTAATCAGCTTTAGCAGCCGAATGTTAAACAGACCACAATATGATTATTGCACAAAGTCTGGCCATAAAAACAAACCGTTTACCCAAAAATAGCAACAACAATAACAGGAGTAGAGGCAAAAAACAGAATTCCAATTTAGCATACTATATAATTTTACGGTCATTAAATATTATTTCAAAATCGAAGCCGCACAGATAACGCAGACCGGTTAGGACTTAAGCCTTTGTCTGTTTGCTGGTTCGCTTCATGTCCGGCAACTGGTGAATTGGTGAAATTAGACGTTTTATTATGATACAGAGACTGCCATTGCTATTCCTACTGCCACTTTTGCCAGTTGGCTGCTGGCTGCTGACTGCTGGCTGAAGTGCCCGCCATGGTTTACAATCGATTTGGCATTATGTGGCATTATAGGAAACCGAGCCAAAGGAACTGAAGCTACTCCGTTAGCAAGAGCAACGCAATTGTCGAACGGCATGCAAAGTGAACTTGAAAAGGCTTCGGTGCGGCCACTGATACCAAGTGTGTCACATGATGCCGGGGGAGGGGGGGCAGGGAGCCGAAGGGAAGACTGCTATTGAAGCTGCAGTGTCAACGAAAGCATGCCACAAGGATTCAGACAGCAACTGCTAGAGCCAGTGTTGCCAACTTTTGAGAAACAAATTTTATTCAGGTACAGAGAAGCAAAATAAAAGCTAGGGTACGCAAAAATAGCTAAACGAAATATCTAAAAACTTTAAAAATTATACTATTTGCTCTTGCAAATATTTCTTAGATATTTATGTGAATATTTAATATTAATAAAATGTTAAGAAATATATTGTTGTGATATTCCAAATTAAATTCGCTTATTGAAATATAAACTCACTTAGAAATGTAAACTTTTAAAAAGTTTCGCATGGAAATCATTGGCAAGCAAAACCAACAACTGATCGCACAAACAAGTACGCTTTTTACCATCGCGCTTTCAAAAAAAAAAGCTAAATTGACAACATTGGCTAGAAGAGTCATATGTGGTTGTAAACCAGTGACGAGTCGATTCACTCTTTGGCAATAAAGGAAATCTTCTTACAAAACATTCGCTTAAGTTTATTCAAACAAACTTAGATAACACACACGCACACACACACACACACACACACTCACACAAACAAGCACACACACTTGAGCACTTCCTGCTTGAGCTTGTGGCGGAGGCAGAGACAAAGACGCTTCAATCAGTCAAGCGGAATAAGCAGCGCCGCACGAGCAATCGTAAGGCCTGGGTGAACTTTTCCAGCTATATGGCACCCTGCAACTAGCTCAGTCCCCCCCTCAGTCACAATTACAATGTCTTTTGTTTTATATATACATACATATATATCTGACTCGCAGCGAGGGCAAACGCTCACTTTCACTCTCATTTCGTTGGCCATTTTGTGTTTACTACGTTTGCTCCGGATTAAATGTATGGCCGAGTAGCAGTTCAAAACCATGATTACACTTCAATCTATTTTCCTGGCAGTGTCTCTTTTGGCTTGGCCATTTTGTTTTATGTTTGTGTGTGCCTCGGCATGGGTGAGATGAGCAAAAAAAAAAAATGGCATTGTCCTAAGAAAAATGCGTTTCAAAGAGATATAAAATGTTAACATGACCAACCGACTATAGGACAGCCCACACGACCGCCCAACGTATTGGATATAAAACATTGAATTTAATCAAAAAGGATTTAGTCGTGTTATGTGTGCTTGACTGTGTGTGTGTGCGTGTGTGTGTGTTTGAAGGGCTCCAGCACTAACACACATCCACATCTTGACCTTGCGCCTTGAAAATTCCGCGCTGCCACGTGCCACAGCGTCGTCTTCTCTGGCATTGGCTATAAAAGTAAAGGAATGCCACTTCGACTATACACATAAGTTGTAATATGTGGTAGTAAAGGATGCTTTTACCGTAACATTATTCGGCTGTAAATTTGTTGGTAAAAAAAAGTAGTGGACACTTGATTGAATCATTTTGCCGTAAATGGGTCAATCCCCACTAGCCAAAAAAGATCCTTGTACTATAATTTTTTTAACTCTGAGTTGAGAACATGTTGGGAAATTATTAACTACACCCAGAAGCAGTCAGTTAAAACTGTAAAGAAAACAAATAAACTTAAACTTAAATAAACAGAATAAAATAATCATATTAAAATCTTTATCCTTATCAATTGTTAGTCAGAGAACAATATTGATAATTTTGATGTGGCGCAGTAAGAAAAACTTTCCATTGATTTCAATAGTTTTAAAAGTAAATTTTAGTTTTTGCTGTTAAAATGCTCAAAGTTATGCTACGTTTGGTTGAAATATTTTGAAACACAAAATAGTTTCTACGGAAATCTTATTTATCAGCGGATACTTGCCCTGCCAGCCATATAATATCCAAATCCCAATTTATAATTAAATCTGAGCGAATCAAAGCAACATAAATAAAATTAGTGAAAGTTGCTTTTATTTTAAAAACTTCATGCAAAATCGTCGCCCCAAAGTTTTGCCTGCTTTTAGGCATGCACTAAAATGCTAAGTGGCAGCCATTTTGAAAGTGAGCTAAAATGATTTCGTAGTAATTTGCAGCCAATACATAATGAAGTTATTGTAACAACAACAACAACAACAACAACAAAAATGAGTAAATGCTAACATTATTAACTAAACTTCAAGCTGCAGCGGAAGCAGGCGGTGACGTCGGCGTCGGTGTCGACGTCGGCATCGGCGTCTGGCCAGAAAGCGGGAAGTGAGGAAGTGCGGCGGGCTGCAGAGTTGAACCAACCAACGAAGCGACAACCAACCAGTTGCAAGGCCCGGACTCCGTTTAGCTGCGTCTGGCTGTGCGTCTGACCAACCACCACAACGTGGCGATGCGTGCACCAAAATCTGAGCACGTTTGCAGACGCAGCCGGACGGAGTTGTTGTAGCTGGCGTTGAAGTTGCCCGACCCCGTGTCGTCGAATTATATTTCCTATGGGCGGTATTTTGAGGCCCGCCTTCTGTACACACAACTGCCGGCGATTGCTCAGGCACAGACGTTATAATTTGTAATCACATTGAGTGCAGCGGCGGCCCTTCCCAAAAAGGGGTTGTCCGGCCTGGTGACCCCCCCCCCTCTGCCCAACACCAAACCCCCTAACCCCTCCCCTCTGTCTCTCCTGACACTCCAGCCTCCTGCTGTTCACGTTGCGGCAAGTGGTTGTTGACTGCCTGATGCTTAGCAAGGTCTTAGCTGTTATTACGCTCATGTGTCACTTTTACAGTGCTGCCAGGCCATATGTGTGTGTGTGTGTGTGTGTGTGTTGTGTGTGTGTGTGTGTGTGTTTGTGTGCGTACTGCTGCACTGTTCATATTTTATTCAGCATTTGCCTGCTCTACTGGATTTCCTGCTCTTGCTATCGCACACGCACTCACTCTCTCTCTCTCTCTCTCATTCTCGCTCCCTTTCTCTGTGTTTTTTTTATGGCGTCTACAGACATTTTGCCAAGTTAATCTCCGGTTTGTTTTTCTGATAATGGGTTTGTCAACGCTACTTTGTGAGGCCCTCTATTTGAGTACGAGTTCATCTGTCTCCTGTACGTGTATCTATCTGTTTATGTATGTGTGTGTGAGTATGCGTGTGTGTGCGTGTATGTGTGTATTTAAATGTATGTATGTGCGCAATTGTAGTTGTTTCTGTCCGACCTGACCGCCTGTTGGCTGCGTTCGTTTTTCATATTTGCTCTGCAATGTCAAAAAAGATGGAAAATTCAGAGTAATGTGGGCGAGACTGGCCGACTAAAAGATGCCCTGTAAGCAGCTCTGTGTTGGCTTAACTAGTAATGTTAAAAAATCTGATCGTATAGGCGAGTTTTGCATCCTGTTGAATTTTAATAGCTGTTAAAAATACGCGTAGTCTTTTTAAAGGAAATGTTATCTGTAGTCTTTCGGACTTATGTTAATTGTCTAGCAATGCTATTTAGACCCCTCTATGCGATTCTCATAAATTCAAGTAACGCCAGCAGACTTTTGGTGCTTTCAGTGATGTGTGATTTTTTTTTGTTAAGTAATATTTTGAAAATTGTGGTTTTTAGGTAAGTGGCGCTCAATCACTCGATATCTCTTTCTCTCTCTCTCTCTCTCTCTCTCTCTATTTTTTTCTTTTTAGGTATCTCTCGCTCTCTCTTTCGATTTCTTTCCTACTTTCCCTCTCTCTTACGTTCGTTCTCTCTCTCTCTCCTTCTCTTTTTTTCCTTCTCTCTCTCTCTCCCTCCTTCTGTTTCTCTCTCTCTCTCCCTCCTTCTCTTTCTCTCTCTCTCTCTCTCTCTCTCTCTCTTACGTTCATTCTCTCCCCTCTTTCTTTTTCTTACTTTCTCTCTCTCTCTCCTTCTCTCTCTTTCTCTCTCGCTCTCACCTTCTCTCTCACTCTCTCTCTCTCTCTCTCTCTCACTCTCTCTCTCTCACTCTCTCTCCTCTCTCTCGCTCTCTCTCTCTCTCTCGCTCTCTCTCTCTCTCTCTCACTCTCACTCTCACTCTCTCTCTCACTCTCACTCCTTGTATCCGTTACATGCATTTAGACAAAACCTATATACCCTTATTTTACCATTTTTAATGGGTACTGACTATAAAAATAAGCAAATGCTTTTCATTTGTTTATTATCGAACTTCAAATACCCTGTAACCTGGAAAATCTGATTATATTCCACAATATAATTAGCTTAAATTAAAAAACTGATTCAATATGTAATTTCCTATAATTCGAATATCTCATTTAGTTTGCTTATAAAAAACCTTTCGGCTTTTATCCCCTTTAAAATCGTTTAGCTTATCGTCCTGTCGCACTGCCCAACTCGTTTATCGCATTGATATTAAAATGGTGTTGCTTCGCCAGGACACGCCCACAAATTTAAGAGCTGTACACGCCCTAAAATTAATCAAGCTGCTGTTGTAATTCGGCGCTGTCATTTTTTTTTGTGGGTGGCATTTTCCAGCGCGTCGCCGGCACCTGCCTCGACGCCCAATTTTTT
>SCDT01002249.1:0-14099 GCA_004143765.1 Drosophila melanica | reverse complement strand
ATCGCAAATCGATAAAAAGTGAATATTTACCACAATTTTAGAGATAAAGTCACCAAATTTGGTATGTGTGTAGATAGCTGATGACATCCTTCTTGATAGCCTTGATATCCGCTAGAACGCCCCCTCCAAAAAAATTAAAAATGCATTGATTTACACTTTAGAATTAATCTAAATGGAAAATCATGATCAGAATGCCATCAAACAAGAAAATCGGTTGAGTTTTGACAAACTTATGAGGGTTTGAAGTATGAGACCTACGCGTTTTTCTCAATTTTGACATGATTTTTGACAAAAAATTTGATCCCCTCAGAAACATGTTAAGTGTGGTTTTTTATACTATTTGTAACCAGCAAAATCGATTANGATCAGAATGCCATCAAACAAGAAAATCGGTTGAGTTTTGACAAACTTATGAGGGTTTAAAGTATGAGACCTATGGGTCCGAGAGCTTTGCATGTCAAAATTTTTTTAAATTTTGACATGGTTTTTGACAAAAAATTTTACCCCCTCAGAATCATGTTAAATGTTGTTTTTTATACTATTTGGGGCCAGAAAAATCGATTAAAAATTCAAACTTGCAATTTTAACTTAAAATAAAATTTTGTTTAAAAAAATAAAAAATTGGAAAAATGCATGTCACTTTAAAAAATCGGAAATGCCTATATCTCCCACAGTTTTTGAGCTAGGGTCCCCAAATTTGGGATAAATATTACTTGGAAGTTCCCCAGAAATGCGTTTTTAAGCTAGAGCTGCCACATTTGCTGGGTAGATAACTGGTCACCTCCCTTAAAGAGCGGTACAAAATTTTGCCGACGACCAGCCCCCACCCACACCCTCCACTCTCCCCCGCACCAAGCACCACAAAAATTGCAAATTACCGAAAAATAATTCAAAATAAAAATATTTAAGAACGTGAACGAGTATTACGCAGTTGGTAACGCCCGACTGTAAGGTTCTTACTTGTTTTTGGTATAAATTGAAAATTAACTGTGCATATTTCATGCCACAACCATTGGCCTTTATATGCTGGCATACAAATAAAAACAAGAAAAATCCATGCCAATGTCAACTTGAGGCAATGCCCACCGCCAACTTTCGTGGCCACAAGCAAAGGGGCGAACAATGGCGTCCTCGCCCAAAGCTGGTCACTTGTAAGGGCAGTTTTCATGAAATAAGCAACGACAAGAGCAATGCCAGCAATGGCTAAGTAAATGCTATTACCATTTAAATTTTTGTGTCTAACCAGGCGCAAAAAAGGACACTTGAATGTCCGTTAGTGTTGCGAGCAGCTTAGAGCCACCTTGTTGGGTCGCTGCCTTCACAATATTGCAGAGCTTAAATCTTAACAGGCGGACTGCTCGAAAAAGCCACAATATTGAATTACCCAAATTAAACGAACATAGATTAAAGCCATATCCAAATAGAGTACGTTTTTCATGGAATTTAAATTTGCTAAAAAGCTGCAAGCTGTGTGAATGATATTGATGCGTTTGGCTGGTGCCGCTTTTTGGCCAGATTGTCCACTGTTGCCACTGTGCAGCCAGGCCAACATCGTCGGTGCTGCAGTGCAGGTTAAGTTTGCTTATTTTTGTTGGAATTGTTGAAAAGCTAGTTTTAAGTACCACTGACCAAGAGTGGCACCGCGCGCGAGGCAGGGGTAACATTTTGGACTTTGTTATTTTTGCAACTGGCGCTGCTCATTTGCTTTGTGCTTTTTGTGGTGATTGGCATGTAAATTGAATAGAAAGTGGATATTGTAACGTTTATAGAATTTGGGGTTTGTTTTGTTTTCTTTTATTTCAGTTCACTTCACTTTGTTTTATTTTCTACTCTGCGCACGATAAAGTGAAATGCGAAATAAAATGAAATGAAACGTTTTTTGCTTTGCATTTAAAATGTCGCTGTAACAGCTAGAAAAAAAATAAAACAAAAGAAAAATTAGCCGAAAGCATTGCACTATGGAATACCCTTGCTGGGATCATAATAGAACTGACTGGACAAATTATTCTCCTTTCAATAGACCCTTTTTATGGAGATGTGGAAATGCAGGGTATGCATCGAATAGAGCAGCTGTGGCTGCGATTTCAAAGCGCACTCAATGCTCCACAAGTAGTTGTTGTTGTTGAGCTTCTTGCCATTGCTGTAACGAACGGTTTCAAGTTTCACTTGCTGCCTGCAGCAAAGTGCCAGATCATTCATCAAAGCATTCGCAGCAGCGGCAGTGGCAGCTGCAGCCCCGCTGTCAGCTCCCAAATGCCATCAAACATAATAATCAAACATCAGCAACATAACAAACGATTCTGGCAACCCGAAATGTGGGTGCCCAACAGCCAGTTACTCCATGAAACCGAATCAGAGCTACATCCTTCCCAACCCCCAGCCCTAAACTCCCTACTAACAGCCATCTACATCAGTTGGCATACTTTACACTTTACTCGTCTGTGGCCCGTGTCTGTTCGACTGTCTGGACTTGGCCTTTTTCTTGCGCGTTGCCATATTTCTTGGCAGGACCGTTGACCTGCCCAACGTCGGGAAGAAAATGTTTTCACTCAAAAGCAAATGCAATAAAAAAGGCAATTTATCAGCATAAAATATTATATGGCATGCCATTGAGTTGGCTCATATTTTCATCTCCCTTTCGCCTCCCTCATTCTTACACACACACACACATACACACACACACTTTAACCAATTTGCGCCATGGGATTGTGTGCTGCACATTTAAAATTTCAACCGCAAATGTTATTGCCTTAACTTGTCGTGGTAAGTTGTTGTTGTTGTTGTTGTTTTTGTGTGCTGGTAGTGCAAGTGAAAGCCAGGCAATTGTTGCTGTCACTCGAATTAGCGCCGCTTACAAAAGCGGTGGCTTTTAGTCACCCAACCAGGATGGCGCTATTCGTTCGACTGTGCCGTTATTTACGAGTTCAAGTATTTGCCAATGGTTGGGCGGGCCACTTGAGCTTCCCCAGCTCCCAGCTCCCAGATTCCCCATTCGGTTGGGGCATTCTTCTGCTCTCTGTTGCATGCATGCTCGTTGACATCATTTGCCAGTTGCTGCTTGTTGATTTGAACGCACAAAAAGCTGTTCACTCGTTAGGCCTCACTTGTTTGGTTGCCAACCGCCCGCCCGCCCGCTCTGAAACCCCTTTCGCAGTGGCTGCTTATGTGAGAGTCAAGGGTTATCATTATGCGCTTCAAGTGCGCTGAGCAGGCTCAGCTGTTGTGCTGTGAGAGAACTTAAAGCCATACTAGTCAGACCACACAGACTGGAGCATCCGTATTTTTGCCATTTTCCAAGCAGTTGCAACCAAATTGTGCCACGCGGCGCCCAAGGGACACACGGGGCCAAGGACCCACGGCCAGAGCCAAGTCCACACAAAGCCAACCCATCCAATGCCAGCAAGTGACAACACAATATGGCCTAGCGGAATGTTGTGTGCAGCCACTGCGATAAGATCACCACAGAACAGGACACTTTCGGTTTGGCTCGACGCCAAAATGTAGACGCCAGTGCGGACAAAGCGGGCTGCTTAAAGTTCTTCTTCTTGCAGTTCTGGCCGCTTAGTCCAAAATTAATTAGCTATTCAATTTGGTCGAAGTTTTTCGCCCAGCTCAATTCCAATGCTGCTGCTGATAATTCGGCGTTTCTGCCGTCCTAAGTTTTGCGTGTGTCCAAAATCGTGTAGAGTCAACTTTTCAGAATTCAGACGGCGTCTTTCCGGCAACTGCCACACCACCCCACCCCACCCATCTCACCCGAATTTCTGCCCTATGATTGCAACGATGGTTTGCTTATGAACTGTGAGTCAAAGAGAAACTTACAGGGGCGTTTGTGGACTTTTTGTGGTGCTTGCTTCAATTGAAAAAGTAGCTAATTTAATAAGAAATGTTTGCAAAAAAAGAACTACACGAGAAAGGCTTAAGTTCTACATGAATAAAGTTATAGAAAAGTTTATGTTGCTAAATCTAATTTTGTGAGAGAATTTCTCCATACCAACAGCAAGGATGGAAAATACTGAAGCTAGACAGAAGCTGGCCCCTGGTCAGGAGATATAACAACAACAAATATCTAGCTAAACTGTTTGTTTGAGCTTCATGGTGGCCCTAAGCGTACTTCCGAAATCTTCTTTAAGGCGCTTGCCTGTGTAAACTCTTCTATTCGGTTTATTTACATGTATCTTAACTATATTTGAAACAAATAATCGGAAAAAGTTATGGCAATTTTATGACTTTACTCGTTTGTAAGTTTTCCCATGTTTATGAATATAGATTTCTAACATGTATTCCAATTTCTAACATGTATTCCAACTTTTGTTTCTTAAGTAAATCATTTTGATTTATTTAATTTTATTCAACAAGATGAGCAAGATGGACTTATTGTTGCTGTACTGGCTTTTACAAAAGTGAAGTAATTTGGTTTTACTTTGGCTTAAAATTCAATAAACTTTGTTTAATAATCTTAATAAAAATAATACATATCTGATAAATGTTGAAGGTAGTATATATGTACATGAGCCAGTTGCAGCTTTACAAAAGCTTTCTCGCTCAAATTGCGCAATAATTTTTTAACATCTTAATGAGCCATTGTCCGAAGGATTTCTTTATATTGGGGCGGCTTATATTAGTCTTCATTACTTTATATAAATTTGCTTGTACACACGTGATAATGTACAACAATTACGTCCGATATTTAAGAAACATTTCAACATATTCTGAGAATCGCTTTAAATTGATATCCCCATCGCGTTTTTCTGTGCCGACGTGTTACGCCACGCTGTGATTTATTTTGAGGCACGACAACGTAAAAGAATTTATTGGCAATCAATCACAGTGACTTAGATGTTGCAAAAAGAGCTAAGAACTTATTCACAACATATATATATATGTATATTTGTATATTGCTTGAAATTGTCCAATGTACCAAAAAGTTTTATACACTATTTCACATTTGAATTTCTTTCCATAGCTCATATATTTTGTAACATTTTACAAAATTTTAATGTTGTACGAATGAAAACCAAAAAATATTTATTTAATTGATTTCATATGACATACACTTTTTATTTCCAAGCCTTCAAGTTTAAGCTTTCAAGCTAATAAAAAAATAAAACCAAATGTAACAAGCAAAATTGCTCTAGTCGGGCTCGCTTGACTTGGAGATACGCTGAACACAGCGTTGAGTACAGAGGTGGACAAAATTAAGAAACAAATTCAATCAATATACATGAAGGAAAATAGAAGGAATCAGATACAATTTTAGCAAAACACCGAATGCTCCATTTAATATTCGCAAAAAAAAAATTTAAAAAAAAACCCTAGACAAAAACCTGCTTTGCGTCAAAAAAAAAACGTTAAATATCGATAGTAAGAAAAGGTAAGATTATCGATCTTTTTTTTTTTGAAATAAACCTGATCTACGAATCGTATGAATCCAAGATAAGATTTCAAAATTTTTAGTCTGTGAAATCGTTGCTTTTCTACAGACAGACGGAAATGGTAACTGAAGCTGATCAAGAATATATATATTTTATAGGGTCTTTTTGGCTGTTACATACATATGCACAAAACCTTTATACCCTTTTGTACCCATTTTCAATGGGTGAATTATTTGGTATTTATTTTAAATATTGGTATTGGTTCTTAAATTCGCAGTCAGATATGCAAGTTTCAAGTTGTGAAATTTCGTTTTGAACCCAAATTTGCGCTCTTTGAGACCGAAATGTCAACGGGCAACGAGCAAAAATGCAAACAACCATATTGGTAGCAAAAATTTGATAGAACCCAATGGCGATGAGTGGTTCTTTCAATGATTTCAAACTAATTGCCAGGTGGAGAGAGGTTAAATAAATCGATGTGGAAATATTTGCAAACCGATTCCCAGGCGAGTCAGTGTGGGATCAGAGCAATAAGCATGCAGCCAGCTGCCCGCTGTGCAGAACAGCTTAGCCAAACCCAATCTATAAAAGCCAAAACAAAAAAAAAAAAGAACACAACAAAAGCGAACGAACAATAACCGCCAGCAGGGAAAACAATGCAATTTTTACTGTTTTAGTGAAAATTCAAAAAAAAAAAAACCAAAAACAAAAAACAAAAATTCCACTTTGTGCTGGCATGTGGCAGCCGCCTGCCTCCAAAAAGGAATTCCCAGCTAAGGCAGACAATCGGACCGACATCCGAATGGACATAATGAAGTCCAGTCCCGTCCCGTCCAGTCCAGTTCAGTTCAGTTGAGTTCAGTGGGTACTTCAACAAAAGAGAAATGCACAAAATCAAGTTGGAAACGCGCTTACAAAATGCCTGAAATTGAGTTTGAAAATAAATTAAATTATCACGGCGCGCCATGTAAGTAGTTCAGATTGAGATTGAGGGCGGAGAGCTTGGGGTTGGGTGTCTGTTTGTAGGGTCGGGTGTCGCAATGAATCAATTTCAGCTAAAATGGCAATTTAAAAAGACAGCAACTTTCGACATGCCATGCAAACTGTCTGCCAGTTGGTGTATTTATCGAGCTTACCGCCAATTTTGCATATTGCCTTGCCCTCTCGATTTCGCTGTCCCCCTCCCTTCCTGTCCCACTGGCTTACTCATTTACCCGTTCCTGCAGCAAATCACAGGGGAGTGTTCGAAAAGGAAAACTGTCGAAATTCTTGCAAATTCCATTACACTTTTAAATTAGTTTGCCCCGCGACAAACATTCTGCGTTCACTTAAAGTCGCGAACGCAATTCTTGATTAAGCCGCAAACGCAAATTCAATTGGTTGAAGATAAATTTGCATCAATTATATGAATTGTATATGCCCCGGTTATAATTAAGAGCCGAAATCAATAATATATGATTAGGTTTAACCTATTACATAATTACGACAGCAACATATTTAGGTGACAGACAAACAGACGGACAGATGAACAGTAACTGATTGCCTTAGACAGGATGAGGACGAGGAGCCGTTTCCGGGGCATTCTATTTATTGTGCAAGCAGCGGCTATAGAAACGTGACTTGCAAAATGAATGCTGGAAGAATGATAACGTAAATATGACCCTGATACTTAGACCCGGAAAATGATAGACGAATTATCAATGCTCTGCCAAAAGCGAAAGTTTCGATGCGAACGTGTTGGCATCGCGGGCTATGACAGTGGCAGTATCCCACTAGCTGCAGTAGGCAACACTTTGCACTTGCTTCACACTCCGGTGCGGATGATAGCCTTTAGCTGGCAGCGGATGGTTTGCCCATTTGGCAGCGCATTGTGTGAATGTCTTCACACAATTCGTGCGAAATAAATTTTCGTGAAATTGCAACTCATGTTCCTTGCTTCGTGTTTCTTGTGTTTTCTGTGTCCTGTGTCTTGTGCCTTGTTTCTGCTTCTTCTTGTGCTTGTGCTTGTGCATGTGCCTGTGCCTGTGCCTAACCTTGAACGCTTCGTTAACTGCATTTACGGCTGCCTGGCTTGGACACGTCCTTACAACAGCTCCTGCTCAGTGGCTCAGTGTATCTCAGAAATTCGGCAGAGGTATACAGTTATTCCTGTAATCATGTGTGAGTGTGTGTGCAACTGTATTCAGTTCGCATTTCAAAGCGAATTTCCGCCAAGGAAATCAAAGCTGTAAATGGCAATAAAACTTTTTGTGCGGCAAATATGAAATTTCTCAGGTCTATGTGCAGCACAAATCGTGCAAAATTCATTAAAACTTTTGCAATTTCAAGGTGCAGTCGTTAAATCGTTAATTAATTTCGCTTTGCCGCTCACCGCCAACTTACCGCGAACTTTACGGGAAAAAAAAAAGTCACGCTCCACCTGCAATATGATTTCCCATTGCAGGATACCCAATTGCCTGGCAATTAAATGACAGCCGAGAATGTGAGCGACTCATCAATATGCTCAATTAGTGACTGCCGATTGGCCTTTTCAAGAGATAATCGATTAGCATAATTGTCGACAATGAACTCGTTATGTCACACATCGGACCTTCCTGACATCTAGGCTCAGTCCCAGTCCCAGTCCCAGTCCATAAATATGCAATGTAAATCCAAGGCAAACTCAATTTGTTGTCATTTAATTAATGAAGTTTGCCGCCTGCTGGTATCAAGGAACCAGGACTAATCTTTAAATTTGTCATCAGCATCGACAGCATTTGCCCAATGGTTTGGACCTTGGCTGCCGTTGTGCTGATTGAATTTCATGAGGCGATTGCCATCACGGCAACATGAGCAACAGCAAAATCGTAAATTAGTCTCGGCAATTATGTTTACCTACATCTAATTAGTTTAATTGAAACTGAACAAAGGGAAGCTTCAGCCGCAGCAGCAGCAACAGCAGTCTCTTCCACGTACGAGTAACGATAGCAACAACTATCGGGCCAAACAGCCTGGTCTGACCCCTGGCCCCTGGCCCCGTGTCCAGTTGCCGACAGCCCTTCAGTTGGGATTGGTGTGCGTGTGTGTGGCTGTCGTCATTTTGTATGCACCTCACGCGACTTGAGTCGTCCAAGCTGTTGAATCGAGTCCACATCTCTACACTCGGAGAACAACGGAGTTCTTGAAATTTTTCGAAAATACTTGAATTACTTATTTGCCAGGATAGAATTGAATGGATTGGTTTTTACTTGGCCAACATTTCACATTGACTTAAACACAAAATTACATTTACATTTCTCTGAGTGTACATATTAACCACATATGTATGCTCAACAACAACAGCAACAATCATCATCAGAAGTTCGGAGCATACCGCACCTTTGTGCATGCTTGCCTACTGCATATCTCAGACAGAGCTTTAAAACCTGCGGGCCCTGCGGCTTGCCGCGGCAGCTGAAAGCTGCAAATTGCATAAGAATGGCGGGCGAGTCGAAAAAACATGGCACTACATCCGTATCCGCGTCGAGTTGAAGTCGAGCGCCATTTTGAAACCGCGACACTTAGCACTGACGCGCCGCATTAAACACAAGCGAATGCATTTTGACTGCACACATACACTTGCCCACAAGCCAGCGCACACTCACACACACACACACACATGTGTGGCCAGCTACTGTGCGTTAGCTGCTGCTGCTAATTTCAGTCGCTGCAGCAACTTCATGTGCATCATCAACACAAAACTAATGCGAAAAGTTTGCAAAATTTTTACTTTTAATTGCTTGAGTGTTGGTGCGCCAAGCGCTGCACATACAGAAACGCACACACACACAGCGGGCACACTCGCAGAGACACCCCGTCGCCGCCGCTGGCCACAAGCACCGCAATTTAGTTAAAGCATAACGGCAGCCAAACCACAGCCAATGCTGCTGTCGACAGCCCCGTTGACTGAGACAGCGCTCAAATGCTTTGGCGGCTCTCTTTTTCACATGCCCTGCCTCGGCCCGCCCTGCAGCCAGTCCCAACTGGATTAAATGTTTGTTTCCATTTAAAAAAAATTTTGCATACTTCTTTCGCTTTTTTTTTTATGCTTACTCCCATTTTGTTAAGCCAAATTATTTCGTTTTGCGAAATTTGAAGACAGCTAACTATTTTTTTTTGATAGGCCTGTCCGTCTGCATTTGCGTTTCTGTTTGTCTATAATTGTATTGCTTTTGTTGGTTTTTGTAGCTGTTGTTTTAAACGTAAATAATTTCATTTCATTTAACATGATTTTTTTTTTCGCTAGCAACTTTTAAAATCAGTTATAACTTTTATAGCGGAACACACATGAGCCCGATTGTAAGCCAAAAAAAAAAGATAGTTAAAAATAAAACCAAGCCAATTGTGCTGCCACTTGCGTAAAGCGCTTAAAAATTGTATTTGTAATTAATTTACAAATAAACATGGTCCTGAATTTTAACTTGTTGGATACAATGAAGGCTGTTTCTATATTTTCTTCCTAAATCCTATTGTAAAATCAACATTAAAAAGTTGACTGATGGAAACATTGACAGCTTATTCAATTTGAAGTGCATGCACAGATAAACAGTATAAAAGCTCTCATTTATTATAAGATTATAATAGTTGATGAAACGTTATAACATTACATTATACATTAAAAAGAGCCAAAAGGCGAGTTTGGTTTAATTTCTGGTATCAAGAGAACAATTGCATAATGTTAACATGGGACCGACACAGGGTATAAAATGTTCTTGATTATATCCTGTGGTTGAGTGTATTTTAGGCGATAAAGAATGTATGAATTTCGCGTACCTTTTGCTTTAGGAATTATCAGTATATACCATTGGATATCCGAGCATTGTGTTGTCAGATGAGCAGCTTTAGAATCGTTTGCTCCTGAAGAATTTCATTTAGCAAATGGCACGCCCGTTAGGCGTGGGGACTCGCCAGACCAGGCGGCAACCACAGGCGAGTGCACATTCCCACAGAGCAACAGCCACATCGGCCCACTGAGAGCAAGCAATCCAGATGTGTGTGTTGGTGTTGGTGTTGGCATTAGCTGCAGTTGCATTTTATGTTATTGTTAAACATTTTGTTTGGGTTTTGGCCACTTGGGCATTTGTGTGCGCATGTTTCTCTTTGTCCTTGTACACTTTAAAGAGTTGATTAGGCTTTAAATGGATCTAGAATTAATTTAGCTGCTCGCAATTCCTTAAACATTTCATTACGAAGGCTATCGTGTTTCGGACAAGGAAATGCCATTAAGTAGCTCTTTGACTTTGTGCAACGAGCTAATTTCCGGCAATGTCGGTGCCGATAAATCTAAAAGTTTCTGCCCAAATATTTTGTCAGTCTCTTAGTCATATCAGAGATGTCTAAATTATGAAATACATAAAATGCTGTTACTGAAGGATAGATTAAAAACTAGAAATAAGTAACTGTGGTTCTCGGCCGGCAGATATCCTGCAGTCGCAGCTTTTCAGAAATTCAGTAAGAAAAGCACAGTAAAGAAACTTTGAAACTCTGAAATTTAGTTTTTGTGTTCACTTAAAAGATGTGCACTACTTGTAAATATTTTTGCTTGATCAATCCATTTGGCTGTGTACAGGGTATTGTTAATTGCTCTTTGGATAATATCAACATTGTTTGCTTAGTTTGCCGGGAGGCGAGCCACGCAAATCGATGGGGTCAAATTATGCGCCCCAAGAGCGTCAGCAGCAACAGAAGCAGGAGCAACAGCAACAGCAACAGCAAAGGACATCATTTGTGATAGCAGCAGCAACAGAGAGCTGTCTGACTTTACAAACAATGTAAAACGCTCTAAATTGTTGCAACTGACAAAGCATCTTTCTACTCGATGGGGACAGAGAAATGTTTGCAATCAAATCAAATTCGAATTGAGTTGCACAACTAGAAATGAAAATGTAAACGAAAATGAAAACATCACAAAAATTGCTGGGCCCCAGCAAATAGCCAGGCAGCTCTTCAACTGATTGCAGAGCGAAATTAAATTGAGTTCATATACGCAAAAAGCCCATATACACGAGTACTTAAGTACTCGTAACGAATAATGTACGAGAATGTATGTGTGTATACTTAAATATAATCATGGCTCCCTTTCAGGCAAAGTAATTAACTTAACACTCAACTCAACTCAATGCTGCCCAGTTGTAATGCTCCAAGCAATTATAAATCAAGAACAAAAAATAAATCCGGCGAGTGAAATGATTGTCGGGCAACGACAATGATGGTGAGCAGCCATAAAAATCAGCACATTGTGGATTTCAATTATAAGCATCGTTATCTGGCTGAAGAGTGTGGCAATCAATGCGCTCACCCATCACATCATTTTATTTGATTTTCGCTTAATTGAAATTTATCACAACAATAAGAATCGCGAGAAAGAACTTTGCGAACTTCAAGGCGCAATTCATGGCCATGCTCGGACTTGGTCTGAGATTCTTATCTCGTGAGGAGTTCGCCTGTAATGCAGCGTAAGAATGTGAAATTAAATGAAGAATAATGAGATTTACAGCCATTGTTATTGGTAATACATTTCCGTGTTATGATTCCCTTTTCATTTCTTTTAATTGTCTTTTTCTTTACATTTTCATGATTACCATTATTATTGTTTTGAACATATTCGATTGCTTTTGCCAGTGTTAATTACATTCAGTCCTTGCCGAGTTGTTGTTGAAAGTTCGACTACTGATTGAGTCCTGGAAAGGATTGCAACTGTACCTAGTTCAACCATTAAGAAAACGGCCAGTTAAAATAATTTGCTTTGTGGTTTTTGTGCTGGCACCAAACCCGTGCAAGGCGTTTCGCCCAGCCCAAAGTAAATTGACAATAAAATGCAATCAAAAGACAACAGTGCCGGAATTTCTCAATGCATGCAGTAGGCAACATTTTTCGTACTAGTAGTTTGTGGTTTATGCGGTTGGGACACATTTTCAGATTAAGGTATTAAAGTTTTCAAATTGGATTAATGTGTGTCATCTTTACGCATGTGTGTGTGCGTGTGTAGGCCGCATGGCACTCGTACATATATGTTTGTGGGCGCTTCCCCCCTGTCCTTTTTTCGTCCTGAACTGCTGGTAGATTAGTTAATTAAACAAGAACTATGGTTGAGGTTTTCTATCTTACGCCCCGACCACTAATTGGAGACCACTTGGGATTTGAGTTTAAAGTATTTTGAGGTTTGTGTTACCAACATGGTTTGCAATTTAAGGTATACACTACACCCAGATGTTGAGTCAAAGATTATTCAGGAAATATGCTGCAACTAGAAAAATGTACTTCACGCAGCGCAAACATTTACATGAGAAATTCTTAGCTCTTGCGAATGGCGAACAACGGACGCAAGTCAGACCGTAAAGCCATTTGGCTAATTGCACGAACGTGCAGACATCGACGACACGCCGATGCCGGGGCATGACCCTGCCGCAGGTCGACTCACTGACAGGACGGGACAGGCCGGGCTGGCAGCTGGCTGTTGATAAGTAGCTCTGTTCCCGCGACGCAGTCACGTTCAGTTAACAAAACTGATATAAATTATGAGAGCGCGTATATTTTACACAACTGTCAGCACAGTTGCGCCACTAAAACATATTCGGCTCTAAGTTTTTTGTTGTCCTGCTGTTGGCCAACTTAGCAGAGTCTATTCCCGATGCAGCGGCAGCTGAGCCGCCTTCGCTTCGACAACTTTGCGACATGTTGCAGCGCCGGCGAAGGCAACGCAAAAACCAGCGCCCTGCTAAAGATATGGTTCCCTGGGCAATAAATTCGCAGACTGCCAAGCACACACACACACACACACACACACACACACATACACACACACAGCATAGCCATTGCCACACCTATACGACAGCATTCGCTGCTTGGCCCTTGGCAGACACTGCACATACACATGCACATAAATATTCTCATTCTCATTCTTGTTCGTGCCTTTTGGCTAGTGCTGCTGCTTCTTCTTCAGCGTACACAGAAGTTTGTTGCCAAAAATTTGCCGCCATTGGGTGTGAAGTTGGCAGCCCACGACATCGGCGATCTCCTTCGCCCACGGCTGTCTAACATACTCGCATATTTTGTTGGCGTAAAATACCTAAAGGCTTTTGGCGAAAATTTTATTTCAGGCTTTGTTGCTGCTACTGTTGCTGTTGCTGTTGCTCCTTGGGCTGTCTCTGTTGTGGCCATAAACATGCACACAGATACACACAATATACGCCCACAGGCACACTCGAACACCTTCCACTGCAAGAGGCAGTCAACTTTGCGGAAAATCGTTTGAAGCGCTTTGCACTTCGTCGACATATTTCCTTTGGCTTTCTGTGGTGCTTTCAAGTGCTCGTCGCTTCGAGTAAACTGTCCTTGCATGTGTGTGTGTGTGTGTGTGTGTGTGTGTGACTGAATTTGTGTCTATGTTTGTGTCACTGTGCGCTTGTACCTTGCATTGTTTTGCACCATTGCCGAAATGTCACTGTGAACTTAACAATTTCACAGTTTTCTATCTGCTAAATAAAACTTAAGATTCGGCTTTCAGCTAAAAGCTGCATATCTCAACTTCCATAGTATCTATATGTATATAAGAATTATAATATCATATTTTAAGTAGATTTCATTCGAATTATTCGAACTTTTTACTATACATAGTTTATTCATCCTTAGCACAGAAGTAACCCTAAGATAGTCGCTGTAATTGCTCTGTCCCATGATTAACACTATAAAGTTTTATGATTCTTA
>SCDT01002247.1:0-21246 GCA_004143765.1 Drosophila melanica | reverse complement strand
TACATTTTATAGAAGACATTTTATATATCTTACATACATACCTATATATATATATATATATATATATATATATAATACATACGTACATACGTCCGAATATGCGAGTACATATTTTATTGCATTGATAAAATATTTATTAATAAATTTTTTGTGTGTGCAAGTCAATAATCATTTTTATATTCAGTTGGGATATGTTGATGTATGGAAAGAAATGCGAAGAATATATTACAGGAATCAAATTGCTGACCATAACAAATTGATGATTAATTCAAACCCAATCAAACTTGCAAATATCGCTTTACCATTGGTAAAAACAAACAACTAAAAATTTAATGTTAACTCGATTAACAACTGAAACGTTTCTAGTCTACTAAGATGCTCCTTGCGCAGCTGCGAATTCTAGTGCGTAATGACCTTTTCTAATGTCTCTCTGACCAGCCTGGGTATGCTGCCGAGCTCCTTGACCAGCATCATCTGCTCGGCCAGATTGGCCCTGTAAATGCGCTGTACACGACGAACCATTGGCGCCGTCACCTTCGCATCGATGATGTCCTCGGCGCTCAAAGTGAAACCGGTTGCAGTCGAAAGTGTCGGAGCAGAAGTTTCCTCCTGTTTTTTCTGTGTGCTCTTACCGGGGGTACCAATATTTAATTTGCTTCCATCCGCGGACCCCTGTAGCACCGCCTGCCGCCCGGTCGTGTCCGCAATTTGCGACTGCTGCAAAGCACTGGTGCCATTGGAATCCGCGTTATATATATCGTAAATTTTTGCATTTATTGACTTAAGGCCTAAAGGTGTCACACTCGGCTTGCCAATCGCGTTCTTTTTACACTCACTTCGGACATCTGCCAGCTTTTGGGGTTTCCGGTTGCGCTCAACGCTCGAATCGTTGTCAAAATAATCATTTTTGTAGAGCACAAGGTAGTCGTTATGGCTCGTTTTGTGAGCATGTCCATGCTTCCGCTTATCCTTTGGCAGCGACATCTCCTCCGCTCGATGATAGTCGGCACGTTTTGGCAGCCGATTCTCGGGTGGCAGCTGAACGTGCCTGTTCCTGCCGTGCTTATGGCGTTTCAGATTTGGGCCATCGGCTGGCGGCGGCAGCTCCTTGGTGATGTGATGTCGTGGCTCATGGTTATCCATCTGCTCGTCGCTGGTCTGAGTCACCTGGTTGCTGGTCTGCTTGGGATTGACCTTCTGGTCGTCAGCACACGACTGCTGATAGATGAACTGTTTGCAAGCTTTTCCCGGCATTAACGGGGCCGGATTCGTGGTCGGCTTGTAGCGGCTTGACATATCATCGGCGGGCGGAGCAGTCGGCTCAAAGCTGGCGGTAGGCAGCGGCGCAAGGCGCTGTTCGCAGTCGTTGTTGCCGCGCTGCCGACAGTCGCACTCCGTTGGCGCCTTCCGCCGCCTGTGACGCTCATGGCCCGAGTGTTTGTGACACTTCTGAGTTGCAGCTTCGGCTGCCACAGCCGTGTGCTTCCCATAATCCCTTGGACGCAGCTGCCTGCGCTCCCGCCGGTCGCATTGATAATAGCTGAATTGGCGGCCGGAAGCCGTCTCGTTGCAGTACGCGCAGTCGGGCACAAATTGTGTTGCTGCTCGGTGGCCATCCACAGGTGCCCACAACAGGTCGTCGAAGCGCGAATGTCGTTCGGTCTCGTTTGTCGGATATAAATCATTATCCTGTGCGGCATTCAAACAGCAAATATCCAGCTGGTTGCTCATTCGTTCCATGCATAAAGTTGCATTTTTCTGCGGCTAAAATCACTTGGTAAAACGATATTAAAATCAAATCAAAGCCACTTACCTGAGACTTCGAATACATGTTATTCATTTTTTTTTTTTTAACTATAAATTATATTTCAAAAAATTTGATTTTTATAAAATATAGCTCAGTCTGGCTTGCTTTACAATGTATCACAGACTGAAGAATATTTAAGGAACAAGAGCTCCATATAGGCAAAAAAAAAGGATTTTTAAATAATTGATAATTTAATCAATGCTCCATAGATTTTCAAAAATCTGGCATTTCATAAATTTTAGAATTTTTAAAATTTTTTTTATATTTTTGAGCAAAAAACATAAACAAATTTAATAATTAAGAGTATATACGGTTTTTTCAAAAATGCAAAAAAAAAATACTCTAGATTAAATAGGGACTTTACCTAAGATATAATTTACAAATAAATTATATAAATCATATAAATAAAATGTAATTCTTACGATGCTCACTAAAAAATCGATTCGGATTCGAAAGCGTTTTTTGGTCCGTGGAACACATCCTGGAGAGAACTCTTGCCATCTCTATTCATCATCTACAACAAATAGCCAATAAGGTCATCGTCGTCGTCGGCGTTGTCCTTTCCAGCGATTTGGCGGCGCAGCTCGCAGCGACCCAGTGCCTCCAGGTACGGCTGCAGCACCGACATCGAGCGTCACTGATGGTGCTGGTGCTGGTGCCTGTGCAGCGGCGGCTGTGCCGCATGGGCCGCACTGGCCGCCAGTTGGGCGGACGAGTTCAGAAATGGCGTCAGCAGCTCCATCGGCAATGGGAAGATGATCGTCGAGTTCTTTTCCGCCGAGATGCTGCTCAGCGTTTGCAGATAGCGCAACTGCAGCGCCGACGGACTGGCCGAAATGATCTCCGATGCTTCCTTCAGCGCACGCGACGACTTCATCTCGCCCTCGGCGGCAATTACCTTTGCACGCGCCTCGCGCGCCGCCTCCGCCTCAGCGGCCATCGCGCGCTGCAGCGCTGTGGGCAGCGAGACGTCCTTGCTGAAATGGAATTGCACTCAGTTCATTCAGCTGGTTTCACTAATACCTTACAACATACGAGAACGGTCCCAATTGCTATTGTTGTTTCGAAAAAATAGCGAATTTTTAAATTTGTGATTTCTTCAAAACCATTTCCGCCAAAAATGAAAATCGGCAGAATCGATGATAATGAAAAACCATGATCGGTATGCCATCAAACATGGATATCGGTTAAGTTTTAACAAATTTATGGGTCCCAGAACTTTAAATGTCAAAAATTTTTCTCAACTTTGCATTTTTGACAAAAAGTTTGACCTCCTCAGAATCAAGTAAAATTTGAGGGTTTTTATACTGTTTGGTGCCAGTTAAATCGATGAAATATGCAAACTCGCAATTTTTAATTTTGAAGAAAAATAATTTTTTTCGAAAATGTGTTAAGGGGGAGTATAAGCTTTTTTCCAAAAAAATAAAAGAAAATTATTTTTCAAAAATGCATTGATTTTAAATGCAGGATCGATATTCATAATAAATTAAAACCAGAATGCCATCAAGCATGAAAATCGGTTTAAATTCTGAGCAATATTCATCTTTTATCGATTTGCGATTTTAGGTGTATCGGCATCTTATCGAATTGCCAGCCTCCCAGTGGGCGTAGCAGAAAAATCTTAACATCTTTGTCTGAAGAGGATAACTATAAGTTCATATCCAAAGTTTTAAGTATCTATCTCAAAAAAAGTTGCGTTCATCCGGACGGACAGATGAATGGCATGACAGACATTGCCTAGTATCACTCCGTAAAGCTGATTTTAAATTGGTCAAACATGATCTATTTGATCTGATTGGTATAAATTAAAAATTGTTAAGTGGGCACTCACATTTCGACACGCTCCACTTTGACGCCCCAGGGATCGGTGGCCTCGTCGAGAGACATTTGCATGGTATGCGAGATGGTCTCGCGTTCGGTGAGCAGCTCGGAAAGGTTGCGTGTGCCGAGGACGTTGCGCAGCGTTGTGGCAGCCAGGAGTCGGGTGGAGTGGCTGTAGTTGGATACCTGGATGACGGCCTTGAGGGGATCGCTGATCCGATAGTAGACGACCGCATCGACGGTAACGGTTACCGAGTCCTTGGACAGCACCTCCTGTGGCGGCACATCGAACGACACTGTGCGCAAATCGACCGGATAATAATCATCCACGCAGGGCAGCACAAAGAAGACACCGGGGCCACGTGCTCCACCGCTGCGGAGACGGCCCATGCGAAAGATGACCGCACGCTCGTACTCGGAGACCACCTTGAAGCAGATGAACACCGAAAAGGGGAACGTCAGCACCATGATCAGCACAGATATCGCCGTGGCCAGCATCTCCACGCAGCCCATGTCATCATTCTCGGCTGCACGACCGAAAAAGTAGAAAAAAACCATAAAAAATGTGTTTCACAAGCAATTGAAAATCAATTGAAGGCACAGGAGAGAAGCGGGGAGGTGGGAGGTGGGGGGAGGTTTGCTAGCAATGGGTGTGCCGTCTGGCACATGTGCATTGTGTGGCACTTGTTGCTGTTCGTGCGGCTGTGCAAATTCAACAAAAATGTTTTCTTTTTTTTTTGTTTTAATGCTTGCTCGGATTTCCGTTTGTTGTTCAACTGAAGATTGGCAAGCAAATTTGAATATCACTGAAAACGGGAACTGGCACGACCAGAGATCACACGGAATCAACTGAAATACGCACCTCCCCCAAAAGTGCTTAAGATTACTTTTCACGGTAGTCAAGTAAACTGATACAAAGATTATGTTCAAGAATGACTGACCAAAAATTCAAGCAAAAACTATTTTTTTTTCCTTTAACAACCCATTTTTTCATTGTTTTTATAACAATATTCCTTGATCCCTAGAATCCCTCCAAATTTGGTATATCTCGCTTTAAAATTGAAGTAGATACATCTATTTCAGTAATTTGCCATGTCTCCAGTGGCCATATCCAAAAAATCTTTACACATTATCTGAAGCGATTATAAACAAGTATAAATTCCAAGTTTCAGGTCTGTAGCATATATACAAACTTATTGATATCCATTTTATGCAAACTGAATTTTCTTTAAAAATGTGTATGCAAGAACTACACAGAGTCCCAAAATCATATTATCATCGAAATGAAGATATATTGGGCATAATAAGCGCATTAATGCAATAAAACTGTATCATATGTGAAGTTTTATGGCCATTTCGAAAGGCGCCCAGTTTAAAATCGTTTTGTACAATTGGTAAGCAAATTGTTTTTGATCTTCAAAAGCCCAAAAAAGGTGCACATGGGAGCGATCTATCATTTCAATTTTTGTTTAACTACATAAGTAGACATTTGTTTATTGCTAAATTAGCCCCTGGCCCATATTTGAAAGCATGAACAAAAACAAAAAAAAAAAAACACCCTAAGTACATCTGTGTATATGTCTATACACATAATCGTGTGTGTATTTTGTATGTAGATTTTGACTATGAGTACTGGCAGGTTGAACCAATAGAATCTAAACAAACGCCACGGGGGCCAGGCCAGGTTAGGCCAGTTCAGTTTAATTTAGTTCAGTTCAGTTCAGGCCAGGCCAATTGGAACGTTCGTGGAATGTTTATGTGGTATGGCCAGTAGTCGGTCTATAGATGGGAGCAGGGTTATTTTCAGTTGCTCTTTTGTTTATCTTATAAGTTTCGACAATGCGATTTATATTACGGATATGGATCGGTTCATGTGCCACAGAAACGCGTCGCGTCGCGTCGCGTCCAAACCGTCTGTTCTGTTATTTATTTTTACTTGTCGACGCACAGTTTATATTGCCTACTTCGTTGGTGGTCGCTCTGGCTGATCGATACAATTCAATATATCCAATGAATCATTTTTATCTTTGCCCAATTTGGGTAAGCAAATCGCCTAACTTATCGCTTGAATTATGATTTTTCGAACACATAAATATGAATTTATGGCTATGGCGCGGTTCAGATTAAGGCTGCTATAGATCATAACGAATGCTATTTGTATCTTTTGTAGTTGTGAATATATATTTACCCAGGCGTGAACATTTTATGAACTAAACAAACGATCAGCATCCACCGAGAAATGCGGCCAAAGACTTGTACAAAAAATTAGTACCTATAATTATTTACAAAAGTTTTAAGACAATTATTTGAAGAAAAACATTCATTTTTTAAGAACACAATTATCTATAAATATTTATCTATATATTATTATGTTTATTTTTTTAAGAATTTGTCGATTTTGAACCAAACAGGCTCGAACGCAAAATTCCTTAAACGGAACTTGAACTGAACCTACAATTTATTCGCATCCCAATCCGAACCGAACCGAAACGTTTCAATTATTGAAAGTAGAAAAAAAGAGAATATCTTAATATTTAATTTAAAATTCGGTTTCTATATAGGTTCGAGCCGTACCATCGAAAAGTTTTTGTTTTGAAATCTTACATGTTTTAAGTCCCTGATAGGGATGTGTGCCGGAGCTGATCTGCACGGTGTGCTGCTGCTGCTGCTGTCCGTGGTGATGGTGATGCTGCTGCTGCTGCTGTTGGGGGCTCAGGGCGAAGGCATCCGAAGGCGTGCTTTGGGTTTGTCCAGAGGCTGTGTTTACGTGAAGGCGCGAGCGATGCTGATGTGGCGAGGCAGTGTGCATTTTGGACTCCTTTGATTAACTGATCCGATAACGTAGAGCACGATGAGCACTGCACGCGTTCAGCGCACGTTTCCAAGTGAGCAGCGGGTCGCAGGTCCCAAGCGTCGAGGCAGTTGTTCGGCTCATTTCACACGTTGCCGATTACGGCGCCTCCGTCCCGCATCCGGCTAAAGAAAATCCACAAACACAAACACAAACACAGACGGACCGTCGAGACGAACGTTTCCAGCGTTTTTAGTTTTTCTTGCTTTTTTCTTTTTTCTCTGTTGTTTAGATTATTAGAAACGAACGAACTACGAAAACTATGAAGATGGAGATAATTTATAAACCACTTCAGCAACCAAAAGTTGATTTTCTCGAGTCGGCCATTGGGGCCAGCACGGAGTGTGGGCACCTTGGGGGGGGAGGCAGGCGGACGCTGCTGGCTGTGTTGCATGTTGTTGGACATTTGTCTTAATCGGGAAACAGCCGCTGGTGATCTATTAGCAACAAAAGGTCAACTGACTTAAATAATTTGACAACAGTGTCTGCCCGAATTCACGATCCTGAGAAGCATTACTTTGTAAATATGTCGATTTGTTAAAGTTTTATAATTCTTGATTTAAAATGAAGAAAATAGAGATTTTGTCGATGTGCCACGCCTCCAGTGGGTTGCAACCAAAAAATCTTTACAGTTTTTTTGATGCGAGCATATTAGGTATATTATATATTATATGTACGCATTACATTGCTTTTAAAAAATAATTAGATAGTCATTAAATACAATACGATACAATACTCAATTTCTCGCATATTTATCTTTCTTTTGCTCACCCGATCTCTTCCATTGCTAAAATTCTCTTATATGCTTTTTTTACATTCTCTTTTTCTCTAACTCACACTCTGAATTATTCGCCTACCATTAAATAACAAGTATTACTTGCCTTTATGAGAATCGCAAAGAAGAGCAACCAGACAATGCTTAAAAGCATTAAAAAATCATTTATTTTACATTTAATTGAAAATAATATAAATTTGGCGTTTGCTCATTGGTGCAAAAAAAAACTGATTGTTTTGACTAAATATTCGTGTTAATTTTTCTGGAATTTTAAAGCAAAGAATATGTTCCAATAGTCGAGTAAAATCTTCTTGTTTGTATGTATTTGTGAGGCCCGTTTCGTGTTACGCATGTTTAACGTTTCCAATCGGCTGGTCAGAAGGCGAATTAAATTATTGTTTTGTGTTTGATTATTGGTTACACTGCATTTGCTTTATTGTAAATGTTTCGTTTATAACAAATTATTATGCAATAAATGCGCGCATTGCATTTTCTGGCTATACCGAAATTGTATTTTTGGTATGGGATGGTTCTTTTGTTTTGATTGTTGTTGTTGTTTTTCTTAAAGGGGCATAGATTAAATGCTTTGCCAAAAAAGTTATTGAGATTACAGAGTATATCAGTTACAGTTAGATATACATATTTATATGTTCATTACACACACTATATATATGTATATATGAAACAGCATTGTTAAGAGCTGAGATAATAAGGCACATTATGGTTATAGTATAGTGTTCATATAGATTGTTTAGTAGTTTTATGATTGATTGCTAATTGCGCTTTATGATTTTTGATTTTAGTCACTGCAATTGGTTTGCAGCGCTTACAGGTATAAATTTGTGTATGTAAATATATATACATAACAAAATGCGTAAATATTCAAACTCATTCAAAATCAAATGCTTGTAATGCTTTCATAAAATCAGTTTCAAACTTCTCCCCACTTTTTGCGCTTCGCTTGCATCCTATTAAAATTGTAATTTGGCCGCTGTGAATATATATATATATATACTCTTAGAAAATAATTTTGCGTTTTAAAGCTAACACACATATATATATCTATGCATCTTGTACGCGCGTTCGCACGCACACATACACACATAAATATTTATCAAGTGTTTTCTAAATGTTTTAATTGACTGAGCAATGTGTATATTTAGACTGCCGTCCACAACATACACCTGCCTCGCTCGTTCTCTCTCTCTCTCCGTCTGTTCCCACTTGCTCTCTCTGTCTCTCTCTCTCTCTCTGTTCCCGCTCTCTCTTGCTATGCTCATTCTGTTTTCTGTGCTGCGTACACACTTTTGCTGTTTGCATTTCATGCAAAATATAAACAATAATAACTTAAACAACTAATAATCTTTCCAATTAATTGAAGCGCCTTATCAATTTCTTTTCCGCTACGGCACCCGCGTGGCAGCTACCGATAAACATCCCGCACTGCCAGCAGCACCACCATCGCTCGCAGCACTGTTGCCAAATTGTTTTCGCTGTTGCTGACGTCTTCGTCAATCGTTGTACATGCCGTCAACCAAAAAGTCCATGCGTCTATAATGGCGCGTTGTCCAGAGATCCCGAAAGCGCCGGTACATAAGGACGAACACGGCAATGGCGAGGGGCACAGCTAACATGATCGTTACAATGGGCACAATATATTCATTCTCGCTACGATTGGGAATGCTGCTCATCTCCTGCACGGGCAGAACGTGTGGTGCAACGCTGCCGCCGCCAGCAGCATACGCATCCAGTTTTTCACCTTCCAGTTGCTTGTCCATGCTGGCAGTAAATGTGGGCTTTTTGGGTAGCATTGTGGTTGTGCTGGTTCCGGTTGATTTGGTTGTTTTTGGCGACAAGGTTGTGCTGCTGCTGCTGCTGCTGTTGATGGCGCTGCCATTGACAGCCGATGCAGACGTGCTGCTGTTGTTGCTGCTGCTACTGCTGCTGCTGGTGGTACTGCTGCTGTTGTTGCTGCTGTTGCTACTACTGTTTTTGATGTCACTCATCGATACGCCTTCAGCCACTATTGTGCTCGTATTGGTCGTTGGGATTGTTGGCTTTGTTATCACCGGTGTTGATGTTGATTTGATTTCTGGCGATGCTTGCGTATCATTTTTACCGGTCACACCCGTGGCCGACGCCAGCGTGGCCGTGTCCGTGTTGGTGATGCCACGCCCAAGCACTTGAGGGTGCTCCACCGTGCCGTTGACCTTGGCCAGCTTGTCCTTGTCTACCTGCAGCTGCTGGTCTGCCTCCGTAGTTGGGTATTAATTAAACTTGGATTGCACCATTTGAATAACAGTACATTTACCTGTAGCTGCAGCTGCCGGTGTCTTTGCAGTTGTATTAGCACCAGCTCCTGTGCTTGTTGAATTATTGTTATTTGAAGTAATCGGTAATTTGGGGACAGGAGAGACTGCTGGACTTCCAGCTGCCGTTTGATTGGTTTCTCCATGCGCAATGGCCGTGAGCTGCAATATCAGCAGCAACAGCACCGGAAGCACGTTCATTTTGCGTGATGCAGTAGTTAAATGTGCTGTTGTTGCTAAAATTGGCAGCGAAATTCGTATTGCTTTTATTTGGAAATGCTGGGAGTTCAGTTACAGCGGAGATGTACAACTATCCGATAATTAATATCGATATGCAGCAATTCGAATAAAAAATACCGCATGTATTTAATTTAAGTGATGAGATTTAAGATATTCTCAAATGCGCTAACATATATTGCTTATAAAAAATAATCATGCATATTCTACAAAAATATAAATATAGGGAAACTGCTGTCAACTGGTTATTTGCTGCAAGTCTCGCAACAATTGCTGTCTTTTTATTGCCACTTCAGTGTATTTTGACACGACTTAAAGAGACGAAGGTTATGCGCCGAAATCTGCTCTCTTAGCATTATGACGTAACAACTCGGAAATTTTGAATGCGCCTGTTCGAAAACAATGGCATTTTATAGTAATCTCAAATAAGTTTAAATATTAAATAGGGTAGCCGATTTGATATAACAAACATCATATATATTGAAATGCTGAAGCCAAAATATTCTGATGAGATCTCAACGTTTTTGTTTTTCAAAATATATGGATAAAACTCTTTAAATATCTAATGCAATCTTATGCGTGACAATATTAATGCATTAAAGACAAAATCATTGAAATTAAGACAAAATCATTGAAATTTTGGTTCAGCTCCGAAGAGCGGCACTGGCTTGCATGGCCTCCACTTCTTTTATTCGTGAGCACTATCGACGGTGCCGATCGCATATCGCATATCGTATAATAATTTGAACAATGGAAATAGTATGCGAGTCCCAATGCCAAAGAAAATATCTTATTTGGTGACAATGTATGTCAATGTGTATGTATATTTATAACGTACTTTGTATAATTTCTATAATTATTTTGTATTTTGTGGTTTATCTCTTTTCAATGTTTTTTTTGCTAATAATATTTTTTCTCTTTGCTTCTAACTGATTTGTATGCGTTCCGCCTTTGACTAGCGTTAGTTAGTTAATTGCCTTGCTAAACAGCATAAAATGTAACTTTTTTTTTTTTTTTTTGATTTTGTACGACAAACAACATTATTGCACATGTTAGGATTATAACATAGTCAAAAACTATGCGTAAAACAAATAGTTGAGATTTGGGCGGCTCCTTTCGCGCTTGCCCGTTGACGACTCAGCTTAATGGGTTCTCTGTGATGTCGATATGTGATATGTACGCCTTTTGCTAATTGCTTAAAATGGTCACACTTATTTGCTCTGTAGCTGCAACTGCAGCTAAAAGTGCAGTTAAGTTGGCTGCTCTTAGAACATCAAGGCCGCACGCGCAGCGCCCGCCACGCTTAACGTGTGATGCTGTGGCTGTTGTTGTTGTTGTGGTGGGTGATGCATGCTAGTTGCTGTTGTTCTTGTTGTGGTTGGCGACTTTAATTCCTCCACTATAATGACGCCGTGCTCGTCAACCATGTGGTTCAACAGTAAATTCTCCACCTGTTCGTCGGATAGCAATTCTTTGGGCTCTGAGGATCTGTAAAGCAGTTGTTGTTGTAGTTGTGTCACACAAAGAAAATAGTGAAAGTAACAAATAGAATGAGCCGAAGAGATAGAGCCAGTGAGAGGGAGAGTTGTAAATTCAAAGCGAATGTGCTAAGAAAGCAATGCATGATGAAATGCGTATCGAATAAGAAACACACAGAAATGAGCGACGGTCACACAACAAATAAGCGGCTCCATGAAATAACTGCCAAAATCAAAATTAAAGCTTATAGAGTTAATTTAATAAAATGAATTAATTTTAAGGCAAACTAGTTATTTAAATGAAAAATGCAGTTGCATAATAGATCAAATCCTAACATATTAGCTATAACTATTAATTTCAAAAGAAATCAAAAGAGAGTTTTGGAACTAGATGAGTTGTTTTTTATACCCTTAGCCCATGGAAAATAGTTGGCAACTTTGAGTACATGATTTCGGCATGTCCGTATGTAAGTATATAGAACATTTACATTTTAGGATACTACTTCCCGTTACCCCGAGAAAAATACATATCGGACAAAAATAAGGTTTGCAGCTCATGGTTTGGGGATGTGTTTGCTTTTGTTTGTGTGAGTGTGTGTTTCTGTTTGTTTTTTGGGTACATTTGTATAGCTGGGTATTCTCCTAGTCGCTCACTGCCGACTAAAGCACTCTTGGAAGTTATCTTATGTTATTTCATGGCGCCAATACACACACACACTTACACACACACAAACTCACATAAATAAAGTATTTGCAGTACATACAAATTTTGAGAGTAGATTTTGATATTGTTTTTGTTTTTTTTTTTTTAGTAGAAGCGTGCGTGCGTGCAATGCTGTTAGTTGTTGTTGTAGTTGATGTTGTAGATTGTTATTGTTGTTGTTGTTGTGGTTGTAATGGAATGTGTTTCAAAGAGCAAAGAGACCAAATCAAAGCAGCCAATTCGTTTTTCGAGCATTCAGGAATTTAGTTAATTGCAGTAGTTCTTCTAGCTGTTTTTTTTTTGGTATTTTTTTTTTTAGGTGGGTGCAGTTTAAATTTTGATTAGCAGTTTAGCGGCAAATCAGATTGCTTATCGATTATCGATTAGTGCGCCGCGTCATCGACTCGATCAAATGAGCTTTGTCAGACGATTCTGCAGCGTACACAGAAGGCTGCTGCCGCTGCCGCCGCCGACGCTGCTGCTGCTGCTGTTGCCGCCGCGAACGATGCCTTCTACTGACCTGCTAAATAGAAAGAAATCGCCGGCGCCGCTGCTGCTGCTGCTGCTGTTATTGTTGCTGATCGCCGATGCAGTCGATGCCGCTGCTGCCGAAGCCGACGTCGTCGTTGTTGTTGCTGTCGCTGCTGTGGCAAGCAGCGCATCCGATTCGCCGCCATCGCTGGCCATTTCAGATTCGCTGTTGCGTCGCTCCAGTGTCCGTCCGACCTTTTGAAAGCCGTAACTGAACACATCCTTTACCTTGTCGCCGGCATCGATCAGCAGATCGAGACTCTGCCGCCGGCCGCTGCTCTTGAAGCTGTTCGATCGGGACAGCCACTGGCTCAAGCTCTGCTTGCGGCTCATCTGCTGGCCAGCCAAACCGATGCCGATGCCGTTGCCGCCGCTGTCGTCCTGGAATATGGTTGTGCAGGTCACCTTGCGCTTGGGCTCGTCCGACGATGAGGTGGAGTGCTGCGACAGCGCGTCCGCTTCCAGGCCGCCCAAACCGTAGCCGCCCAGGCCGTGACCGCCGATGCCGCCGCTGCCGGCGCCATCGAGGCCCTGCTGTTCCAGCAGCGATTGATTCGAGTAGCTCGAACTGGTGCTGTCCGAGTGCGACAGACGTATCTCCGTCCACTGATCGATGTCGTTGTCCGCGGGCGGTGCCGACGTCGAGGCGGACGCCGATGCCGATGCCGATGCCAGCGAGCTGCTGCCCGATTCGGAGCGCGGCTTCACCTCGTAGGGACCGTGCAGGCCGTGCAGACTCTGCGCCTGGCCGAACGGATTGTTGTCGCCGCCATCGGTGGCACTGGTGCTGGCCGATTTGTGCATGCCGCCGGCCAGCTTCTGCGGAAAGGTGAGCACCGCCTCAAAGTCGTGCAACAGATGCGGACAGTCGTGCGGATCGGCCTGACGCTGGCGCGGCGAGTTGGCGCCGCTGCTCAACCGGCCCGGCATCCGCAGATACTCGTCCTCCGGCTCTGGCAAGTGCTCCTGCAACTGCTCCTGCTCCGGCCGCAGCTGCTGCTCAACGCTCGCCGTTAGCGCATCGACCGCGTCCACCTGCCGAAGCATCGCCTCATAGTTGAGCAGATTGTTGCGCTGCTGCCGCTGCCTGTGTATGTCCTCGGAGATCTGCTCCAGATTCTTCAGCGCCTCGTTGTAGGTCAACTTGGCGCCACTGACCTTCGTCTCCAGCTCGTTGACGCGTAGTTTTTGGGCCTTCAGCAGGCCATTGTAGTTGGCGCGGGTCTCATAGTACGGCCTGCGTTTGGACAANTGGGGTATGGGGTATGGGGCAACGGGTAACGCATATTAGTCCGGGGCGTGTCAAGGCGGCCGCCAAGTGAGGCATACTCACGAGCACAGGGTACAATACAAAGCGTGCAAAATGCTAAAGTATCTCAACAAAAGTAAATTGCGCCTCAGCTGCAATCTGAGAAAAAGAAAAAAGAAACAAGAAACGAAATAGAACCGAAAGGGTAACCAGAACAGAACCAAAAAACAAAAAAACAAAACAAAAAGGCAAACAAGATTATAGTGAAACATCGCGGCTTGGCCGATGTTGGCTCCTGGCAGAGAAAGATTTCAATAAAAAATTCAATAAATAAAATTAGAAATTAACTGGCTAATTTATAAATTAAAATTTTTTGTTATTAAGTTAACTTAATATTAACTTAAATATTAAATACCAATACCATTTTTGTAGGCTTTTTGTAAAAAATAGTTAGTTAAATTAATTTTGTAATCAAATATTAAAAAACATTTGCTAAATATTCAAATCTCATCTCAGATGTGTGGCAAAAAATGATGAATTAGTCAAGAAAATGGCCAAAAATTTTGAAGTTTAAATATTATTTCTGAAATATTACAAATTATTATATTCAATATGCCTTATTTCATACTCAATCAATTTAAGATTTTAAATATTTGATTTCTGTGGAATATTGCAATACCAAATGATGCAAAACATTTTTATATTATTGTATTGAAAAATGTATAGAAATATTTTAAATATTTATTTTAACTTCTATATTCTAAAATTGAAGTGTTTTTAAATCTCTGATTTCTGAAGATCATAATAATAATATTTGTTGCTCCAATCCCAAACACATAAGAAGTTTTTTTTTTAAATCCCTGGCAAAAGTACAAATTACAAAATCCTAATTGGAATAAATATGCTCTGCCAGGACATGCAAAATAATAATAATAATAAAAAAAAACCAATAACATAAAAAAAAATTGAAAATAAGTAAGCACTTGGGACTGGGGGTAAGTTACCTGGAGGCGCGCAACGCCTGCTTCAGTTGTCCCTGCAACTTGCCCACCCGGTTGTTGGCCACTTCGAGCTTCAGTTGGCACATTTTGAGGGCGTTGCGAGTGTCGGTGACCTCCAGCTGGGACTGGTTGACCTTGCTGGCGGCATGGCTGAGCATCTCCTGGCAGGCGGTGTCCAGCGTGGACTTCTCGCCGAGACCCTGCTCGGCCAGGTAAACCATTTCCTTGGCGGCAGCATGTATGGACTTGGCCTTCTCATGGTTGGCCGCCGCCTGCTGTGTCTCCTTGGCCAGCTGGGCGGCATAGATGCGCGACTCGTAGTACGGCTTGGCAGCGTCAATGGAGTTGCCCAGCTTGTGGGCAGCGGCCTTGATGCGCACCACGCTCTCCGCCAGCAGTCGCTTGAACTCGCACTTCGCCTCCTGCGTGTACGGGCACACGTTATATAAATCCAACACTCGGGCAACAAAACAATACAAGGCAAAAAAAAAAAAACAAATAAAAAAATCAATAATAAACTCACATCGAGCTCCACTTCATATTTGTTGATATTGTCCGTTGCCGTGTTCAGTTTCTCCAGCTCGATCTGGGGCAAGGTGGAGCAAGCAATAGCTTAGTTAGCCTCCGATTGGATTATAAACAAATTTGATGGCATCGTTTCACCTACCTGGACACGCGGATCCACAGGCGTATTGCTTTCCGTTGACATTTCAGCTGTGCGTTAAATCGCTTTTCTCACTCGAACTGTGAATGTGCTTGGTGATTGGCTGGCGAGCTTTATCACTTGGTTGCCATTGCGGGTGGAGTGCAGCAGATGCAGTCGATGTTTTGATTGGTTTCAACTGTTTTCGATTTAACTGTGTCAATTCGATTCCGAAGCTAAGTTGAAAATTCAGTGCAGCAGTTATTAGTTGAAAAAGCTTTTTGGTCACACCAACAACAACGCGTACACATAACGATGACAAACACACAGCGGGCGCAGCTTTTGCCAATCGCAAACAGACTAACACGAAAATCGTCCCAGCTGACCGAGTCTGCAAATTGAGCACTCTTACCGATGGGTGACCAACATCGACTGCGTCATTCATTTTGACATATGCGTGGGAGAAACTTCACAGTTTAAGGTGTACATACATTAACACTTAATACCCTTTTATCTAACATAACATAATTAACACCATTATCACTTCATCACGCAAATAATAAGAAATACTGAAATGTTCCTAGTACTCCAGGACAGCAAGAGTAGCCAAGCTTCGTTACCATTAACTGTAATTTTTCCCCTTGTTATTATTATTTGTGTTGTTTTTGTTATGCGCACAACCACCGAGCGTGCACAGTGGCGCCCGCTAGTGTTGACTTTTCGCACATTCAGCGAAACTTGTTTAATGAGTGCTTTTAGGCACTCGCAAGAAAATTGTCTGGCAGCACTGTCTGTCAGTAGGACCGTACAGTCTTGTGGTAAAACTAACAATTATTTGCACTTCAAATTATGAAGATACGTAAATGGTACAGGTGTAAAATAAAACATATATGAAAAGTGTGCCTACCAACGAAATTTATTGCAGCCTTTAAATGCTACCTTTCATTCATGGAATGAGCGTCTTATGATCATGGTATTTTTTTTAGTGTGCTTGCAGCATTTGGTATTTTGGGGCGTTGCGCTTGCAATCACATTGTCAAACGTTAGTTGTTAGTCTTCATTTTGTTTTCGTTGCGCGCGGTTATCGTATCGCTTAGCTGCTGCCGCTGTCTTAACTAAAGAACTTAACCACTAACAAAACTAAAGCAAATACAAGAAATTCTTAACATAAAACAGCAGTTGAATATCAGCGGCTTTTAATGTAACAACTCGCCGCTAGTGATCAGCACAGCCAGTAGCAAAGTGTGTTTTTATTTGTACTTTTTTTTCTGGTTCTCTGGTGTCTGGTGTAAAGTTTGTGGTGCTCCTTGGCTTTTTTTTGTTGTTGGCCTTTTTCTTTTATTTATGTCTTCTTTTTTTTTATGGGCGATGCGCGGGCGCAACTAAAAAGGCATCCAAATAAAACGTCAGCTTGGCTAAGAAGAAGCAGCGGCAGCATTAGTTCAATTTTCAAATCGCGCGTAAACACAAAATATTTACAAAATATACAACAACAACAGCAGCAACAGCAACAAATGCATGCGGCGGTTGCCGTTCTTTTTAATTTTGTTTTTGTTGCTTTTGCTGTCTTAAGTTGCTTTTATCTGCCTGCTGCCTGCAGCAAGTGACGGCAGCAACAACGACAACGACAACGGCGACTGCGACGCTGGCAGCATTGTCTTTTGCCGTCTGGGCCTTAACTCGTTTTCCTCTTTGGTCTCTGCCACATCTATTGCTGTGTCGCTTTTTGTTGTTGTTGTTTTTGTAGCTGCTTCTTATGGTTTTTTTTTTGTTTGGAAAATTCGATTTCAGTTGCAGACGACGCTGCCGCTGACGCAAGCGCAAACATTTGCAGTTTGCCCTGCAGCAGCATATTCCTCCCGCCACCTCCCCTCCCCTCCCCCATATCCCCATCCCAATTGTACACTTGTTCGCCTGTTTGTGTTTAATTGAAAGCCAAAACTTTCAATTAGGATTAACTTACGCTGCTGTTGTTGTTGTTGTGCATCTTCATCATTTGCTTCTTCTGCTTCTTGTACGCATTTCCTCTTCCTCCAGCGCTGTATTTACCGTTGCAACACGCTAAAAGAAACAAACAAAACAAATAAAACAAAACAGAAAACAAAAAAACAAAAAAAAAGTAAAACCACGTTCGTTAACTTTCATTGCAACGTCTTCGTTTGCGTTTTGGGTAAGTTTCTAATATTTTATTTGTATTTTTATTGTATTTTTCCCCTTTTTTGTTGTTTGTTGTGTCCGTTTGTTTGGGCTTTTCATTCGGTTGATTTGATAAGCGTCTTATCATTAAGATTCTTATTGGATACTCTCTCGCTCTCTCACTTTCTTTCTGCCCCCCACGCCGCCTTGCACTCTTGTCTAAAACAAAAGCGGCACAAACGTAGAGCTTGATTTTATTTTGGACGTCTCTCCAGAGAGATCTTGGGTTTGATCGAAATTTGTCTACTAAACATGCTGTGAATTTATGCATCAGATAGTGTTGCAAAATGCACTATGTTCAGGCTCTTCCCTTTCGAGCACTGCTCAACACTCAAAACAGTAATTGCCTGCTAGACATCCCTAGCCAAAGCAGATTTTATTGAATGCTGTTCCTAATTTAAGTCCTGGATTATCGATATACTTCGAGATACGCTAAGAAAACCATGTACCAAAATCGATAATTATCGATATAAATGAAATGAGCAAGATATTTAAAACAAATTGATAAACTTATTGTGTGACGATATCGGCGAAAAGTTAAAGTCTCTAACGGACAGACAGACAGACATGCCTGCATAAGAATATATATGGATAACTTATGTGTTGAGAGACAAACAACTGCTTGTTATCTACAATTACCTAACATCAATATACTAATTTACCCACTTTTAATGACAACAGGGTTTAAAAATGTATATTATATTTAGTTAAAAGGTATTATTAAAAAATATATCCATGCATACACATGCATAAATCTCTCATAATGTTACCCTTTGGCATTGAACTTTGTTGCACTGCCGCACACGCACACACACACACAGACACACACACACACACACACACACACACACACTCAGACACTGTCAGAGGCAGCAACTTGTCAAATGGTTGTGTTTGACGCTTTTCGATACTTGCGCCGCTGGAGGCGCTTTTTCTTCTATGCAACTGACGCGCTAAAGTGCCAGTTGCCACTGAAACCTCGTCGTCATCATCAGCATCATCATGTGCATCTGCATGTGCAACATCATTATTATCATAATGATCTGGCTGCAGCATCATTATGAGCAACTCGCGTTGCATTTCTAGAGGTTCAATGAACTGTGACCGCATTCTTGTTGTTGCCGCTGCTGTTGCAAATTCACACAAAGCTGCACGTTTAGCAGAGTTGTGGCAAGGCAGCCACAACTTTTATCACGATGCAGCACCCATGCCCAATTTCTCAGCCACCCGCTCAGCAAACTTGACACTGCAACAGCAGCTCGCCGGTGTGGCAGCTGCAACCATTTGTGCATCCTGTGTGCTGCCCGTTGAGATCTGTGGATCAGCTGCTGCCCGAGAGTTTCCAACTCAATTATGGCCAATGACTTAAAGTCGATGAATTTGCCTTTTCAATTGACTTTTTTTTTGCGTCTACGCAGGGCCATGCATCGGGTAGAATGGGGGAGTGGCAACGGGGCAGACAGGCAGGCAGGCAGGCAGGTGACAAAGGGAAACTCACAAGCACAAGGAACGTGACATGTACGCAAATCGTGCAACGTGCAAAACGGTGACAGAGGGCCAGTGTGGGTGAGTGGGTGAGCGGTTGAGCACAGCGGGTAGCTGGTTTGGCGTTTGTCCGTGTCACATGCGGCAACCCAATCACAAAGAAATTACTCACATTCTTCACGCAATTCTCAATAACAATAGCCAATAGCATTTGTCAGCAATTATGTGATGTGCTGAAGGGAATATTATTAATGTTAATACTGTTACTACTACTATTATAATTAGTCTATCAACTATTCTCTCTTTACGTAATAATAACTATTCGAAATTCGCAAGTATAAATCCACATTTAAATCAGCTGAAAGACTTTCAGTAACGATTCCCTCAAATATCTCAAAATAATAATCATAAATGCAATCGTTTTTGTGCGGTTATTTATCATTTTGCAAACTATAAAATATTTTATAATTAACAGAGTATTTGCTGATCGGTCATTGCCGACTAGAGCACTTTTACTTTACTTAAACTCGAGCTCACGGTACATCCAAGTTTTCTACGATCGGAAAACGGCAGAAAACTGATTGCAAATTTGCGTTGCATTCTTGACTATCCAGTTGCGCAAAGTGATCAATTGATCAATGCGATTCTATGAAGCGCCGCGTGGATCGATTAACAAACAGAATATCGTGTGTCATGGCATAGATATGTTGTAACGTTCCTAACCAATTTTACGTATGTGTAATAATTGATTATTTAGATTTCCTTGGCTGCTTCAGTTTAAAATTTGAAAAATATCGGAATTTTTCCGATTGTTCCTATATTGGCTTTATAAAAAATATAGATGTACATAATATTCCATGTGAGTTTTGCGTCCTGTAAATTTTAAAGCTGTTAGCAATATACGCAAAAGTTATTTAAGATCATGTTGTCTGTACTCTTGCGGCTTTATGTTAATTGTCCAGCAAGACCCCTCTATACGATCCTCATGAATTCAAGTAATGCCCGTAGACTTGTGATTTTCAGTGCTATTTTCAGTGATGTGTGTGTAAGGTGTGTAGGTAAGTGGCTATCACTCACTAGCTCTCTCTCGTTTTCAATCTCTTTCTTTCTTTTCTGCACTGTCTCTCTTTCTCTCTCTCTCTAACTCCCCTCTGTATCCCTCTCATTCTCTCTTACTCTCCCTCCCTCTCTCTCTCTCTTACTCTCCCTCCCTCTCTCTCTGACTTACTCTCCCTCCCTCTCTCTCTCTTACTCTTTCTCTCTCTATCTCTCTCTCTCTCTCTCGCTCTCTCTCTCTCTCTTACTCCCTGCCTGTCTCTCATTCTCTCTCTCTCTCTCTCTTTTCTCTCTTCTCGCTCTTTTCTATCTCTCTTTTGTCCCTCTGTCTTCTCTCTCTCCCTCTCTCTTAGCTTCGCTCTTACTCTTTCTTTCTCTTTACTTTGATTTTCTGAATAACATTTGACGCAAGTCACGTTTGGGAACTTTTTAGTATTATGTTATATATACAAATAAAAATATATGTTATGAGAGATAACGAATAGTTTATTCAATAAGCATAAATCCTTTAATTTAATAAGCTGCAATAAAAATATCAAAATATTTAATGTTCTATTATCTTATAAAATCTTATAAAAAGAATGTAGTAAAATCAAATCAATCATAAAACGAAGAGCCCTCGTAGTAATAAATACAAATTAAAAAACCAAAAATAATATAAATATAATGATTAGGTAAACCCGATTTAAGCCCGTGTTGATCGATCTGTCTATAAAATGAATTGCTCTGCACGCCCAAATCAATTGAGACCATAAAATGTGATTAATTGCGTGTGCGATGACAACTTTGCGATTAGCCGCGAGCTGCGAGCTGTGATCGTGCACCTGCAATCTGCCGCCTGGCGGAGGGCACGTGACCATTGGTGAGGTGTCCCGATCTCTGGAATTCTGCTTCTGCATCTGCATCTGCATCTGTCTTTGCTTGCGGCAACAAATGCTTGTTTCTTACGCTTTTTCTGTGCGTGTGTGTGTGTGTGTGTGTGTGTGTGTGTTTGTGTATTTTTATATGCATGGCGAGCAATTAAGCATTTTTAAGATAGCCAAGTTGACACAACGAATGAACGATAAAACCGCGGAGTGAGGGGCGGCATGGGGAAGGGGGATA
>SCDT01002245.1:0-13782 GCA_004143765.1 Drosophila melanica | reverse complement strand
AAGATGCAAGATTAGCAAATTTGTGTAAGCTGATTGTGAGCATTCTCGGTGTACACATCATTAATCTTGCAGCAAACGAAGAAAACCTTTCGTTTATTTAATTGTTGCCTGTTGCAGCAACTCCCATCAAAAGCTAATTTATTGTTGCGTTGCGCATACGCCCCGATTTCCGCCATTAGATGCCATTCTTTTTGACACAGTTTGTGTACCGTTCATTTCAAATCAATGCGAATCTTTCCACTCACGTATTATTTACTTCATTTATCATAAATCATTAGGCAGCTAATTGAAGCGAACGATTTGTTCGAAAAGAAAAGCAAAAGTTCTCCGCCAAAATATTTCATTTGCCCCGTCACTTTGGGTCATTGTAGGCCAAAGCAATTTGAGCTGCTGCCGTTTCGCACAAGTTTTATGATTATTTGCATAGATCTTGACAGGCAGGTCGCGTGGAGAGTGACATCTTTGTGCGTGGACTCGAATTTTAGGCAGCTGCGAGAAGAAACACTTTTAACCTGTCGAAAGCACCGGGTCGAAAGTTCCATGAAAATAAATGACATCTTAGGTATTAATGATACTTCTCGATACTCTTAGCTTTTGACTCTTTTGACAACTCGTGCCGCAGAAATTCGTTCAAACTGAGGTCAATTATGGGCTATTAGCGGTTTCACTTTTAACAAAAGATTTATATTGAACGAATTTAATTTTAAATTTGTGGAATTCATATCGATTTGCTGAACTTTCAGCTGAGCCACTGGTAATACATTTAAATGTATTCGATGGCATTCGCTATGTTTGACCAATATCATCGGGTTTTCTTACAGATGATGCATTGTCGATGCTGACGGGGCTCATCTTTCATTTCCTGGCTCTGTGGTCAAAATCGTGACGTGAATGTGCAAAATGGGAACATTGGAACCACTGAGTGCCAAGGATGTTGCCACTGTCTCTGCTAGAGAAGAGGGACCTTGAAGACTGACTTAATGTGTGTCGATGTGGGGATTTGATTTACCTGAGAGCCTCGTTCGTTTGACACTCGACATGAGTGAAATGTTAACTGAATTGCCAAGTAACCATCAAGACTCCGACAGCGAGCGAGCTGGGATATTCTGCTTACATTCTCCTTTTCGACTGTCATTATTTCATTAAATTCATGCGATTAGAATCACTTTCGAGTTCGCTGCGAAGTGAAAACGCACTCTCGATGGCACGTGAGACAGCGGAAGAAGCACCGAGAAGAAGAGTCGGGCAGGAGGTGAGCAGATCAGAGTAGATGACCAGATGACCGGAGTCACATGAGCTGACCACTGAGAGAACCTCTTGCAATGGCATGTGGAACATTTTACTGCCGAACAATGAAATAATATGGGAAAGGCCCAGGGACAGCGGGTCGACCAGTTGCCAGTTGCCAGTTGGCAGTTTGCGGGCAACTAAGCGAAGAAAAGTCAAATAAATAAAATGAAAATTGCAATAAATTTCACTCTTGTGTGAAGACGAGCGGCTCTAATCGGAGACTCTAGGCAAGGCAAGGCAGTTGCCAACTGGCAACTGGCAATAGGCAACTGCAACTGAAAACGTTGCCAAAATGCAACGTGAGCCACATGCAACATGAAAGCGAAGTGGAAACAGAAACCGACCGAGTGTGGGGCAGAGCCAAAGTGGCAACGGCCTGGGAATTGGGCTAATTGATGTTTAGTTGCACTTTTACCCAAAACCGTTTACACAACTGCCAACTGCAGCAAATGAGACTTCTGTAGATCCATATCCAAGGGTTCGAAGAAAACAACAACAATTGCCACACTAATGGATATAACATGTCTTTGAGCTGGATCGAACCTCCCCATTGTCAGTCAGCGACACGGATGCATCTTAATTAACCCAACAAGCGGATCAGGATCGGGGGCAAGCAACGTGTTTTAATTGAATACAATTAATTATTGACACATTTCGTTGGGGAGAATTCCAAGCAAGCTCTGAGCACTCGGCTCCTTACGCGGAGATAAGCGAAAACGTGAGCTACGTTCGGAGTAGAGCAAATTTGGTGGGCAGCCATCCCCGAAATGCGATGCATATGGAAATGCACTTTCTAAGGCAGCAGCTGCTCCTACAACTTTGCTAATTTTATGGAAATTGAAATTTTAACCCAATTTGTGGAATTTATTCACCCACTGACATACAGAGAATATCGTTGAACTCTTCCCCAGTTACACATATGAGCTGCATTCCATTTAAGTATGAGCTGCATGTGTTAAGCCCCTTACCAGACTCTTTCTGTGGCTAATTGTGGGGGAGATCAATCTGCTAAGCGCGAGAGTGGATCCCTCTGTTTTGTATGCAACGGTACCCGAAGTGTTTGCCTTCTCCATTCAAACACGCATTCGCATCTGCTGACAGGTGCCATGGACATTTTTCACTCTATTCAATTGGAAGCGATTGAGAAGCCGCTGAGGAGGCGGAGGGGCAGCAACGTTGGAACGTTGACAAAGTCGCGAAAACATTTCAAACATCTGCTGCATGGTAGCGTTGCAAGAAGAAGGAGTATATTGAGGCAGCTCCAACAGCTCAAACGGTTTACTTTTCTCACCCGACCACGACCAGAGCCGACCACAGGCATCCAGCAACATGGCCAACAATCGATCGGAATGCCAGTTGCGGGTGTCGTTGGTTGCTCTTAACTTTGGCCAAAGCTGTGACAAAAGTGCAACAAGTGGCGGCCGCCCACTTTTCACTCTCCACTTCTCCGCCCGCATCCACCCAACGCCCCCAACGGTGTCATTTGAATATCAACATTTGTCATCGTGTGTCGTGTCGCATTCCGCGAGCCGTCGCCAGTTGCGGGCCCCGAAATGTGCCCAAAAATAAACAAAATCCAATTAAAGTCAAGTGGAACATGGCCAGGGAGCAGCAACAGTTGCTGTTGTTGTCATTGTCATTGTTGCTGTTGCTGTTTCTGTTGATGTTTTTGTTGTTGTTGTCCCTGGTCTTTTAATTGAGCATCTCTCATGTACGTAGAAATGCAAATGTGTGCCAGTCAGACAGCTACTTAAGGAAGTATTCGATTGGGTCGCTTTCGGCCTGGAATTGCAATTACTTTGTGGAGCAATTTTCAACACTTTCCCTGCCAGAGACAAAAGAAAACCACAAACCTGCACTGCGAACCTATTGCGATCGCATTTGCCGTATCTGGTAAAGATCTGAGCAGCCCAATGAAATTCGGGCTTGTAATTGAAACGCATTACCGCCAAGTGCCAGTGCAGGCTTTGTCTGTTGACTCTAATGGGCGTTGGCAACAGATCTGCAACAGGACAACAGCTCAACATCTCAAGAGCAGCAACACGACGACAATGTAGGCGATGACAGCGCCGCGAAATTGGAAATTGGAAACTACAGCGACAGGGGCAGTGCAAGGGGAAGGGAGTACGCACAGGGGCCAAGTTGGGAGATCTGCGACATGGCAGCAGCGAAAAGTAGGTGAGGCAGCCGCTAACGAACTGGAGACTATCCAAGTGCAGGACGGTATCAATGAAAGCCAATCGGACATGCGCGACGCATTGGCAGCCAAGAAAATACAAGGCGGCCAGTGGGAGGCAGTCGGCTCACGCACTCGCCAGGGGAGGAACGAGGCAGAACTAGAGCTGGACTTGGACTCGCAGTTAGATACCTGCCTACGACACGAGGCTTATAAGGTAGCGCGGGCTACACAATGTGCCTCGATTTGTTTGCGATTTGGTTAACGCAAATTTACGGCAGCCTGTGGAGCGCTTTGGATGTCTTGAATTCCCGAAGTTCCCCTCATAATCCAGCTAGGTGGTCCAGCGAATCGAAATGCGTTCCACACGAAGTTGACTACTCTTTCCGCTCCTCAATGGGGTGCTTAAAATAACTAGCCAGCCCCCTTCTCCCTTCATCCACAGCAATGCAGATGAGGCTATTAAAGGCGACTGAAGCGAAGCTGATGAAGCTCTTTCATCTTCAGGCTGCTCCTTCTTTACACTTCTCTCTGGTCGACCATTTGTCATGTGTATGATCATTATAATGCCCTGTCTAACGGTTCCTGTGTCATCAGATATATGCACTATGGGAATAATCGCCATTAGAGAGAGACGAGCCTCACTCACAATGGTCACGCGCTTTAGAAGCGAACGACTTAACCTTGCGTGGCATTTGACAAGCAAAGTAGCAGGCAAGCAGAAAAAACGTGGACACATCAAAGATGAACGATGAGCGATGTCAGATGTAAGAGGAACGATCAGTGATCATTGATCAGAGATCAGCACGGTCCCTAGGGACTGGCCAGAACAGAAGTCCAAAGGGGGGACATAAAGAGAAATAATTGCTCAAACATAAAATCTGCAGGTTGCCAAAGTCGATAAGAGCACGAGCAATTAGTTGACAGGGATGAGGAAGCGGTGCTAGCAAGAGAAGGAGTTGCACTCCGGCAAGAGCGTGACACTCTGACGGTGATGGTGATGGAGATGGGCACGACGGTGCCTTATTGGTAAAAGAGTCACCTGAAGAAGAGAGCAACCGAATTCCTTGGATCGTGATGAGTGTCCCGTTCGTCATTTGTTACCTACTTATGGAGTAGCAACAATAACAACGACTACACTTGGTTTGGCTTTTTCTTAATGCCGTTAAAATGAAAAGACTTTGCAGTATTTTCCAGTCTCACAGTCCGAAATTAGAATACGAAGCAGAATCATAAATGAAATCAGAATTTAATTCACAATTATTATGACCCCTCCGTAACTTGTTTGCTTTGTCTCTGTTGAGAAACTAAAATCTGAAAAACCGAGATCTCATCGCATCTGCAACAAAACCGCAGAAACACAAACAAATGCCCGAGAGATGACCCAAATTCTGCATAATTGTTTCTCCGATGGCTGCTGCTGCAGTTTTCTTGGTCCACTTCGCCTTGTTTGCCTCTTTCCCACCAGATCCACAAGACCAAACATATCGCACTGCAAGCCAAAGCCTCTGCAAATTTGCCCCAAAAGCGAGAAAGTTCATTAAGTCCGCCGATCATTTCATGCGGATCATTTGCGTGGCGTCGGCGGCGGCGGTTGCTCGGCGCTGGCTGCAAATTATCCTGACACCCGGTCCGGTCTGGTCCGGCCCGGTTCGGTTTGGTTCGTTGTGGACGTACAAGTGGCACTTGACCAGCCACAAACGCGGTTGCGTGTGTTTCATATTTCTCAGCTCATTTCGTGTTTCGTTTCGTGTTGGGGGCCACCACCAGCCTCCACTTGCATCCACTGTTCGCTAACGGCCTCCACTTGAGACGATGAAGGCGAGTCGAGGCGTTAGGCGTTATGTCGACTTTGATATTATAACCGCAATTAGTCGACATGGTCTCGAGTGCTATCACTGGCATCTGCACTCGTCAGTCTACAGTCCATAGTCAGAAATGCCCACTTCTCACTTCGCCCCCGCCAAAATCATAGATAAGTGCAGTGAGAGTTTGACTCGATATGATTTTCCTGGATTCCGCACACTCTCGAATGTCTCGAGTGTCAGATGATTAGACACAAAACATTTGCACGTGGCAGAGTGACTCAGGCGTGCATCGAGGCAAGGAAACTTTCGATTATGCTACAGATATGCGCCTCGTTTCGGGTCAACAACATAAGAAACGGGAACTGAGGAACTCGGGATGCCATTGAACCCATCCAACAACAACGTAAACGAACTCCGTTGTCAAAACGCGAATTCTTAATCGAAACAAGCTGGTTACAAATATTGCCAAATAACTTCAAAGCAGTCTGCAAACAGTTAGATGGCGATCGGTTGGGTTCATAACAATTTCCTGTCAATCAGAGCAACAACTGAGAAGACGGCCAAGCCCAATCCGATGCCCTGGGCCAGCCTCCTCCGCGACTGACGGCGGGACGCTTGGAGTGTGACCGAGTCAAAGCACGCAATTAATTAGTGGCCCTGGCCGTGGGGCAGTTTGTGGGCTGCTGAAGCGAGGAGAAGCCACCAAGTGACCCAACGAGCGATCCACCGAACGGCAGCAGAGCTCATCAAGCCACCTACGCTTACGGTACTTCCATGGCTAAGACGACGGCTGCAAATTAATCGGCCTGTGCAGCGTCTCGGAATAATGACAGACCCAAACTCGAACCAGAAAGAACCAACTGCGACTGCGACTGCGACTTGGCCGGTTGGTAGTCCCGCCAGGGGGCTGCCACACTTTTGAAGTCTCTTTCTAAATGTTTCTCAATTTATCATCGCGTTCTATTCTAGCAATATTTCTGTTCGTCAGTTGGAACAGTTGGTGGGGTAGAAACATAGATAAAGATGTCAATGGACAGTCGTGGAGTAGGACTGTAAATGGGTCAGTTAAAATGGGATTTTAATTAATTTGGATTAAAATGTTACGAAAAGCCAAGGGAGCTGTTGGCTGCCTGATATCCCGAAGAAGGCGTTGGCGGTTTACCGTTTTGCGGACTCACCTGAGCGAACGCTTCGTACGTTTTGTGGTTTCCGCAGCGAACCAAAGGCCAGGCGAATTTTGATATTGAAATTGCTACCTAGGCATTGCACAGCGCACAGCAAACACCCAACTCTGAGGAAAGCTTCTGCCCGAGGCCAGGCCGTGATAACATCAGCTGAAGTGCTTGAATGGCGGGGTTTGAGGGGTATTCTGGGTTTCACAACAGCAGAACCAAACAGAACAAAGACAACAATTCCATTTGGTAAACGTTTGCTTTGAACAGCGCCACAGAAGAGGGCGGGAAAATGCAACGCTAAGAAATTTTCTGCGGAAGAAAAACAAAAAGAAAAAATTAAACGGAATGAAAAATAATCTACAGTTTGCGCAGCGTTTGAGTTAGTTTGTGCTTGTGTTTGGTTTTAGTTTGAGTTTGGCCAAATGTAACTACAATTTAAATGCTAATCTGGCATCTGTTGGCGGTTGGCGGACAAAGCCGCTGCGCATGCGCCAACAACTCCGCCCTGACTTGGCTAGCAAACTGCTCCAAGTGAGGGTGGAGACTGTGTAGCCAAACTGGGCATGGTGTGTATGGCAGGGGGAGAACGGAGAAAAAGTTGCACTTAGCAGTTAGCCCATTTGCTCATTAGTTGTATAAAAATCCACCGAAAAATACTTCTGCGCCCAAAGAAAGGTTTAACTAGGAAATGAACCTACTTCTTTTGCCCTTCAAGGTGTTTTATTTATTGTGTAATGTGGCTCCTGTCCAACTTCTTGCGGTGCTTAGGCAGCCTGCCTTGCGCTTCGGCTGTCTAATTAATGTTCACGCCTATAAAGTGCCGACTTTATTTGCGGCGGATGCCTGCTCCGAATACCTTACTCAACAAGCAGAGACTCGCCACAAAAATGTCTGAACTGTTTCGTCTGGCAGGCGGAGCTCATAAGTTCAACGGAACAAAGTACCGCTAAGAGCGGAAAACCCGCGACAGTTCAGATACGAGACATTGTTAGTGGAAATGGAAGCAAAATCAAATTCGAAAGAACATTTGTAAGCTGCCAATTATTATGAAATGAGCAGACAGCAACAACGACAACAACAGCAACATATTTTGAACAGAAAGTCTTGTTCTTGGCTAGAACTCTGGGTTCCCAGCACCCAATTCCTAGCTCCGAAATCGAAAAGCGCGTCACGCCGAAATCCGCTGGCTCGTTACCATTTGGAGTTCTGAGCGCCGGCAATCGGAAGAAAATAGTCTCTATCTGTTGGGCGCTGGTCTTTTAGTCTGTCTGTTTCCCACTTTTCACTTCCCAATCCCCCATGCGCAATCCCTAGTCCAGTTATTGTGGTGGCCGCCTCGCGTGCTGCCAAACCGCCAATTACCGAACATCAAAAAGCAGTTTCCCTCAGCTGGCCTGCCCGGTTTGCCTGCCTAATAATTTGCTCTCTGACTTTGTGTGGCTTTGTTTGTAGTTTTGGAGCTCTGCCCGCCCCCTCAAACCCTTTTCTCTAACGACTGTTCGGCAGACCCGCTGGACACCCAAAAAGGTGTTCGAAATGCTAAGAATCTTTTTTCGAATCACGCAATGTCTCTCAGTCTCAGGTTTCGGGTCTGAGTAAAGGAAATGCAAATGCCAAATGCCGAACGCTTCTTAAGATTTCTTGTGGCTCACGCTTCGATACAGTTTTCGGGCAAGTGCCACGCCCACGAGTAGAACTTGTTGGAAAGGTTGGTTTTGAACTAAAATTAATTTAATTATATTGAGCATAATAAATAAAGACAGTTACACAACACGCTCCTCATTCGGGGCCACTTTGACATTGTAATCACGTCAGTCAGTGGCCTATTTACGAGGTGTTTGAGCTGACTTCGTCCCAAAACAGACAGCAGAACAACAAAGCGTGACAACAAACCACTGCGACTGGTGTCGGTTCATGAATCGTCCAATTAGAAATGAGGCAGTGGTCGTAATATTGTGTGATATGATACTAAACATTCTTAAGAATCGTATCATGAGCTCATACAAGAGATCACTGATCGACGGAATACCGTTCAATAATAAGTTATTATTATTATTATGATACATTTGTTGTGATAATGATCTGCAAATTAATAAATAAATTAGTTTGCCATCGACTGTTCTGTTTTTACTGTAACCCACTTTTCATAAAAACGTATCTCGTAAAAATCGAAATACATTAATTTTTCTTGTTAGATCACAGCATTTATTGATCATTAATGAGTATATTTGAAAACCGTGCTCCTGCTGACTGACTGAAGAAAGTCCTCTTATGATCTCTTTGCTTTGATGTGGTCCGCCTTGCGTAGGCTTCACGCAAATCCACTTCCAATTGCCATGACAAACACGTATCCCCCACTCACAGAAGCTCTCAAATCTCACCACCAGCTCTCACGCCAGTGGTGCATCTGCCGCTGCGATCTGCGATCTGCGACCTGGCGAGCGGTCTGTTTGTTAATGTGCGAAGTACACTGAGGATGGCGTGGGCCGTGGAGTGTTGATGCAACAATGTTGCGGCAACAAGTCGCTGATTATCTTTCAGAGTGCTTGATTATAGCAGCCTCGGAAGTAATCTTGGACCAGAACTACTCCAAATTATGCCGCTATCCCCATTGTACCGAATGACGCCGTCGAAATCGCAAACATTGAAAACATTTGGAAACACACAGCCAAGCACAAAGTCGATTTTCCTGGTGCAAATTATTGGCGTTGAATGGGAATGAAAAAGTCTCGTATTCGGAGCATCCTGTTGCGATCGAGGTGATCGACGGGGGCTCCGTTTTATTGCTGCCTTGATTTATGCAACATTTTCCGCAATAAAAATGCCATCGTCTTGAAGAATTATTACATCATCACGTAATAGGCCTCGTCTTCAGACCCAGCAGCGGCCTCAGCATCGGCGCCACGCCCGTCTTTGGTCAGTTGGCAGTGCCAAATTGCCCTCGGATGCATGCAGTGCTCCACCGATCCTCAGTGGAATCTTTCGCGCTGTCATAAATCAGTCGCCAGCCTCGAGTTGCCTCAAGATGCGAGAGGCAGAGGCATTAAATACTCGTACTCTCCGCTTAAATTGCAGGGCACGAACAGCTGGCAGAGCTATGTACAACAGCAATAGCATCAACAAAAGAACCAACAACAACAACAACAACAACAACAACAACAACAACGACGACGACAACAACAAAGCGACTATTAAGTGTCGTGTCATCCTCAGCAATCCATCATAGCATAGAAGATATCTTCACTCACTCTATGGAATGGAAAATTAACTTGGCACGTGTTCATCACTTTAAATAGAAGTTCTTCTTGTGGGGGAGGTAGTTGAGAGGTGCTAATGTGTGGGGGATTCAACGAAATGCTGTAATAACTTGCCAAATTAGGCCTTCGAAGGCGCGGGAGATTGCATCATGGCTAGGCCAGCGACATTCCAGTTAGCCTTCGCTCCAAATGGCCCATTGTCCAGCTAAAGCCTAACACGGAAGTCGAAGCACACTCCCCAAATGCCCATTTTATATAATTTCTATTATTTCTGGCAGCTTTGCCAAGTGCCACCAGGTGACAGTTACAATGCAGAAACAATATACAACAACTGCTAATGCCGACTCTGGCAACGATCGCGCTGATCGCCACCGACTAAGAGTCAGAGTCTGAGTCGGACTTGGAGCTGAAACTGAAGCTGGAGTCGGGAAATGTTCTTGAGGCATGCACTGAGTTCGCTGTGGGCTGTGGGCTGTGGGCAGTGGACAGTGTGGGGACATTGCCACCGTCCAGAACCTGGCACTGTCGCAGCCATAATCGCCGAAATGATCATCATAATCGTGATCGTTTTCGGGCTTTGCGCTTTGGGCTTTGGTCAGTTGTCCGTCCGAGGTTGTCTTGTCCTCGGGGAGCCATTTTTGGCATGCGTTCGGCAGTGAACACTTCCTGTGGGAACTACTCAAAAACTTGTTCCATTCTAGATGTTTTTCAGCTCAGTTGCAGTTGCCATGTTCCACGTCATGTTGCCTGACCATTTTATGGTTTCTCTCTTGCAGGCTGCACCCACCACAAAGAGTCGCGGTTGCCATCGCAGTGGCCTCGCCTGAACTATCCGAATTCCATTTTGATCGCGTTTCTACAAATATTTCATATACCATTTGACCATAAATCAATTAGTTCAATATAACAGTTTTCAATAGATAAGTTTTCTTCTTGTTCTTTCCAATTCTACTGCATGCTGAACGCAAGGCGATCATAAATTTAAGAGCTGATACCTCTTTTATGTTGCAGCAAATTGGAGCAGATGCTTGATGAGGTTTAAAGTGCTTGAAACTGAAGGGAAGAACCTGTTAACACCTGAACAACTGATCGTTAACAGGGGCGATTAGTTCTTGATGATAGTTCATTTGGAAACAAGCTCCTTCTGCTTATCACTGTCTGATATTAAAGAAAATAAGTATTAAAATTGAAAAAATGTATTAAATTTATTAATTTGTACCCGCATCAGCATTCAGCGGGCGGTCATTGGGTCAATCGAAATAGTCGACTCAAGGTCGCATCCGTCGTTCATAAAGGAAGTGCCTGAGATGGAGCTGCAAGTGACTAGAAACAGGTGTTGCCGCTTTTGACAGTTGCTTTGATTGCTTTGTGTGGCATGTGGCAAGCCTCGTGCTAGCTTTCCAAGTGGCCAAAGTCTTCTTGCAACCACGCCCCGTTTCTGCGGGAAGACAACTGCATTTTGGGCTCCGGCTTTGACGCTGCCTCCGGCAGAGGAATCGTCGCGTTGCCGAGTCAGCCAGCCAACGCCGAAAGCAAACACTGTTTGATTTATCCCTGTTCCTCCCTCAGGTCCCCGTATTTATGTAGAGCATAAATTGGTGCGACCATGCTGCTAATAGCAGGGTCTCGGCTTGCAAATTTAAAATTGGAAGAGTGAAAGAGTGAAGAGGATGATAAAGAGATTGCATCACCGATGCTGACAATGCAAAGACACCAATTTGCGAATATGTCCGGCATTGAATTGACCAGGATGAGTGCCAAATTGCCTGCTTGGAGGCAGTTATGAATGGAAGGGGCACATTCGAATCGATGCACCCTAGAAGGAGAGGAGCTTTCTACTCTATCCACGTTTGGCTCAAACGATTGCATACGACACCTCTGCGTAGTCATAACTCATAAGGTTCCTATCGGGTAAAGGCGACGAACCGGACTGAGCCACGGCGCAAAAAGAACAAAAAAACAGCGGCAATTAGAAAAGAAGAAGCTGCCGATGGCCGATGGCCGTTGGCTGGTGATTGAGTTGCAGCTCAGGTGGCTCCACTCCGCGGTCCCGGTTCTAATTGATGGCGAGACGCTCCTCTGACGCGACCAACGGGCAACAAACAGGAAAATTCATATTACGAAAAAACTGCATCGTTTAAGTGTCATTATTGGGACCAGAATCTCAACAAGTCGCTGCCGTTGTCGTGTCTTCGGATGAAGATGGAGCTGAAGCTGCAGTTGGAGCTGGAGATGGAGATGACTACTTTCACCGCGCTCAGAATTCCTTTCTGCAAGCGTGGTCACAGCCAGACATCGGTCAATCTGCTGACTTCTCTCCTTCCCCTTAAACAGCTTCAATATCCGCTGGCCACAGTCGACACCTCCGCACCGCCCACCACCTGTCCTCTCAGGTGGGGCCATCACTCAGCCTCAGCGTCAGTTTCGACGTCAGCTTCGGCCTCAGTTGCTGCGCGAGTGCACCTTATTGGCTTTTGGGCTCCTGGCCTTTCTTATCTACTCATTGCTCATGTGTAGCTGGTTCGACTCTTGAGCTGGTTGTGGTTTTTACACCTTGCTCGCTTTTTGTTGTTGTTTTGACTTGGGCTTGCAACGCCCGTGTCGAACAGATCGACAACACAAAGCTGCGAATCGCGAACAGAGTTCTAGTACTGAGTTGTGTAGCCGCTGTCTTTGGCTAAGGGCGTTAACTGGGTTAAACGCTCGTTGACAGTTTTATGCTGAGACCGCCCATGACAGACTGCAAGGCGTGGACGACAGTCAGTCAGTGGCACAAACCAAACGAGAAACTTATTAAGAGTGAAAATTCTTGTTGCCGTGGCTAGAATGAGTTTTTGTTTTGCATGGAAAGCTAAATCAAAGAAATGCCATAGCTGCAATTAGTGCTGCCCTGGGGAAAGGGGGCCCATCGAAAAGTGAATTAAAACAAATCAGAAGCGGTGCAATCAAGCGAAAGGTTGTTACAGTTCTAGTCATCAAGTTCGTCGCCTCAGTCTTTTGTTGTTAGTTCGCCACTCAGATGTGGGTCGAGTCTGCGCTGCACTTTCAACTCTGCTGGCGCCATTGATGGCAACTTTCATCATGTGTGCGATTCTTATCAGCAATTAGGCCTCGATCGGTGTCGGAGATTCCCTTTGGATGTGGCCCAAATCCGACTACGCGTCCATTAAGGAGAAATCTCCTCCCTTGCAGTGACTTATGCGAATTCACTGATGTGTCTGCAGATTTGTTTCCTTTCTCCGAAAACTCTCTCGATGCATTCCAAGCGAAAGTACTTTGGCTCATACGTCGTATGTCGATCCACTTCTAATGAACAAAGCAGCAACAATTCAGAAGAGATCCGAACGAGCCTAAAGCGAGGCAAACAAACAAGCCGAGCCGAACAATTTGCAAACAATTGCAACAATGAACGAGAGTTTCAGTTGAGGCGTTCGATTGCCGGAAATATAAACAGTGAACAACCTGCACATAACTCCTCCCCGCTCTGTCCTGCTCTCGCTCGACAATCAACGGAGAATGTGTGAAAATCGAAAGGAAATTTGCATGTCACTCAATTGACCAAATCAGCAAGAACAGGGCGACAGAAATCTATCTGGAGGGTTTTCAGGTCTGTTTGCACTACAAACGAAGTCAAATATGTTGTTCTTGTTATTGTTGTTGTCGTCACTTTCGAAGCTGAGTTTGGCACAGTTCTCGAGTTTAAATTGGCAACAAATATTTGAATATCGAAATGACACCAAAAGCCAGAGTTGGCCTATTGGTATCACATATTGATTTCCTCATAACGGTTCAGCGCGTCATATAAGATAAGAAAGAGCAACAAACTTACGAGTAGACCTAAGCTTAATTGATCCCTGGGAACAACATAATTTTGGCAGCGATTGGAGAATAAGATTACCATTAGAGCACAACTTTTGCGAACAACAATTACTCAATCACGAAGAATAAGAAGCAGAAATAGACACACATTTTGCCCCGTGTCTGGCTTTATATTTCTTAATCAATCTACAGCCATTTATTGCCCAGTCCATAATAATTCTGAACCCAGAAGTCGGGATTGGGAATTATTTCTGAAC
>SCDT01002244.1:0-13783 GCA_004143765.1 Drosophila melanica | reverse complement strand
GATTTTATTTTGTGAATGGAAAATTTTCAGCTCGTGCCACTTTCACTGCATATGTATATGGCCAGCGCGTAAGTAGCAGTTTTAACAGTGCTGTTAACACGCCTCTTTATTCTTTATTAGGCTTACACGCTCTGCCCGGAGACGATCTCGACAGTCGCTTATCGCCAACATGTGTGTCCGGCAGTCCGTTCCGTCCGTGCCGCTGATAGGGGCGCGTCGACGTCTCGCTCGGAGTTAGAACGCTGCGAGTGCTCAGTGCTGACGGTTGGTGCATCGGCATCAATTTAACATATATATATATATCATTTTTTTGGCATACGATTTAAACGGTTTGAGAGCGATTCGCATCTTAATCAGCAAGTGAATTGGCAAAACAACAAAAAACATGTCGCGATTGCTTCAATTGCGCGCAACAATCGCGCCTGCGCTCAGCAGACAGCGTCATGTAAGTGGGCGTCAGATTATCATATATATATTTGCATCTCATATATATATATATTTCTGTATATTTAGCATGGTCGCGTTATTGCCATACGACGCGAGGATCAATCGGTTTGGGAGCGACGAGCGCCGTTTGGACCCACGCATGTCCAGAAGCTGGTCAAGCAGGGTGTTAAGGTCATCGTGCAGCCGTCCAATCGACGCGCCTATCCCATGCAGGTGAGCACACACACATGTTTGTTCAGATACATTTAATCAATAAATCATATCAAGATAGCCCTGTAGCAACAGCTACTGAGTCAAATGATATATGTATGTGTTTGTGTATATATGTGTATGCGATGCATCATAAAAATAATGTGCCAGATAAGCCTCCCTGCTGTTGGGCTCGAATTTTGGCAATTGCTGGCCTTGGAACCAGTCAAAACCCGAAAAACAAACCGTAATTTCATGTTATCTCACACGGAATTTTGTTATTGTTATTGTCAACTGATTTTCCTTGCAGATTAACTATAATCTATATATATAATGCTAATAATATTATTTTCAAAGCTAAGAAGAATTTCAATCAACAAAACTTTCATTTTTTTGTGTATATCTTATTTATATTTATATATTTGGATATGAATTGGTTTGTATACATTTCATTTATTTTAATGATATCTATAGATCATTATTATAGTAACTTCAAAAACGCAGTTTTTTAATTTATATGGTCAAATTTTAAAATTTTTCCCACAATATATTTTGGAAATTATTATATTATATTTGTCGACCTAATTTTAAATTTCGAATTTTATATTCAAATATTCCAGTCTAATATTTTGTTGTCAATCCATCGAAATATTTTATATATTTTTTCATTAATTTTATAATTTTTAAAAATATTTAAAGAATTCTGATCATTAAAAATGAGGAAATAACTATTTTAAATAATCGTTTTCTATTAAAATATTTTATTATTTTAGAGTATCTTGCAGTCGTTGTTCTATTAACCTTCTAACATTGCGTTTTATGCTGATCATACATTTATTCTTAAGCGTACAGGTAGATTACGGATAAGAAAAACCGTCAATTCCCAAGAATATAACGAACATAAGTTTGAACGAATATTTTAGGAAGTAGATGGAATTCGATTAGATTAGCTAATTTCGAGACAAAGTAATCGTATAAAATGAATATCTTCATATGAATTCAGGCATATATGCAAGCTGGTGCTCAGATCCAGGAAGACATTAGCGATGCTTCGGTGATCTTTGGCGTCAAGCAGGTGCCCATCGATGCCCTAATTCCGGGCAAAACCTATTGCTTCTTCTCGCACACGATCAAGGCGCAGGAGTCCAACATGCCGCTATTGGATGCCATACTCGAAAAGGTTTGAATCAATCGAATTGCATTTGATTACAAATAACTGCCAAGTTTTGGTTTTTGCAGAAAATCCGCCTAATCGACTACGAGCGTATTATTGATGAGCGCGGCGCCCGCCAGGTGGCGTTTGGCAAGTACGCCGGCGTCGCCGGCATGGTCAACATACTGCACGGCATCGGATTGCGCTTGCTGGCACTGGGACACCACACGCCCTTCATGCACATCGGACCCGCCCACAATTATCGCAACTCCTCGATGGCCCGCCAGGCGGTTCGCGACTGCGGCTACGAGATATCGCTGGGCATGATGCCCAAGTCAATTGGACCGCTGACCTTTGTGTTTACCGGCTCCGGCAATGTGTCGCAGGGCGCACAGGAAGTTTTCTCCGAGCTGCCCGTCGAGTATGTGCCGCCAGAGATGCTGCGCAAAGTGGCAGAGCACGGCAGTAAGTATTCAGGAAACACAAAAAATATACTTATATATACTTATCTGTTCCTCATCCAATCTAGATCAAAATAAGCTTTATGGCTGCGAGGTTAGCCGCTCGGATCACTTGGAGCGTCGCGAGGGCGGCGGCTTTGATGCCAAGGAGTACGACGAGTTTCCCGAACGTTACATTTCCACATTTAGCACAAAGATTGCGCCCTACGCCTCGGTCATTGTCAATGGCATCTACTGGGCCGTCGGCAGTCCGAAGCTGATTAGCATTCCGGATGCCAAGAATCTGCTGCGTCCGGCAAATACGCCCTGGCTGCCGACCAGCAAAGGCAGCCCAGCGCTGCCCCATCGCATGCTCGCCATTTGCGATATATCCGCCGATCCCGGCGGCTCCATTGAATTCATGAACGAATGCACCACAATCGATACACCCTTCTGCCTGTACGATGCGGATCGCAACAAGGACACGAAGAGTTTCAAGGGACCCGGCGTGCTGGTCTGCTCCATTGATAATATGCCCACGCAGCTGCCGCGCGAGTCAACGGATCTCTTTGGAGAGCTGCTATCGCCACATGTCCACGACATCATCAAGAGCGATGCCAAGAAGCCGCTGCACGAAGAGCGCTTTCCCTATCCCATACAGTCGGTAAGTCACTAGATAGATCACAGATCACAGGTCATAGATCATAGATTATAGATCATAGATCATAGATCATAGATCACATATCACAGATTACAGCTCATATATGATAGATCATAGATCATAGATCATAGATCTTGGATCACAGATCATAGATCATAGATTATAGATTATAGATCATAGATCATGGATCACAGATCATAGATCATAGATCATAGATTATAGATTATAGATTATAGATCATAGATCATAGATCACTCATCACAGATCACTGCTCATAGATCATAGAGCATAGATCATAGATCATAGATCACATATCACAGATTACAGCTCATATATGATAGATCATGGATCATGGATCATGGATCATGGATCATAGATCATAGATCATAGATCACAGCTCATAGATCACAGCTCATAGATCATAGATTATAGATTATAGATCATAGATCATAGCTCATAGGTCACATATCACAGATCACAGCTCATAGATCATAGATAATAGATCATAGATCATAGATCATAGATCATAGATCATAGATCATAGATCATAGATCACAGCTCAAAGGTCACATATCACAGATCACAGCTCATAGATCATAGATCATAGATCATAGATCATATGTCAGTAAGGAAAAAAAATATACTAAAAACATTTAGATTTGTTCATGCCGTTTTAGTTCTCATATCACTGATCACTATAGTATGAATAGTATTTAAAAATTTTATTTAGTTCTGAGAATTAAATTATATATACATTTTTTTTAATGAGAATACATGTGTATATATATATAATGTTCTCACGAAGTGCTATTTTCATCATAATCAAACCTGGAAATTATGATTATAAAAAATCTACTCGTTATTTGAAGCAAAATCATAAAGAAATAATTTACATTCAATGAAATAAAAGTTGGCTTTTTGCTGGGATTTCAAATGAACTCGAAAAACTGGCAAATAATTGTTAGTTTTAACAGTAAAACCTTATGAGGCCAAGGATCATTCCTTGGCAGCTATAAATAATTTCTTATCTTTAAAATTAAGATGCTTTTTATAACTGAATACTATATAGGCAATATAAGCACGTGTCCATGTTTAGCTTATCAGCTTGAAAGTCATCATCTAGTGGGGGTATTATTTTAATTGCCCTCTCTCATTCTGTCTCGCTCTCTCCGTCAGGCAATTATCGCCAGCAATGGTGAGCTGACCGAGAGTTTCCAGTATATTCAAGAGCTGCGCGATGCGAATAGCAATCGCTCGCGCCACAAAATTGAGGGTCGCTCCGAGTCGGACAAGAAGGTGCTGGTGCTGGGCGCTGGTATGGTGTCGGCGCCGCTGGTCGAGTGGCTGCATCGCGAGAAGGATGTGAGCATCACGGTGTGCTCCCAGGTCAAGGAGGAGGCGGATCGCCTGGCGCAGCAATATGCCGGCGTCGATAGCCTCTATTTAGATGTGCACGAGAGCACCGGGCATCTGCAGGAGCTGTGCGGCAAGGCGGATGTGGTTGTCTCCCTGCTGCCGTACAGTCTCCACGGCATGATCGCCCGCTATTGTGTCGCGGAGCGCACCCACATGGTCACCGCCAGCTATCTGAACGACGAGATCGAGGCGCTGCATGAGGAGGCGCGCGCCAACGGTGTCACCATCATGAACGAGGTCGGCCTGGATCCGGGCATTGATCATCTGCTCGCGCTCGAGTGCATACACGAGGTGCAGGAGAAGGGCGCCGTTGTCGAATCCTTTGTCAGCTACTGCGGCGGCCTGCCCGCACCGGAGCACTCCAACAATGCGCTGCGCTACAAGTTCTCCTGGTCGCCACGCGGTGTCCTGCTCAACACGCTCTCGGCGGCCAAGTATCTGAGTCAGGGCCAGATTGTGGAGATCTCTGGCGGCGGTGAGCTGATGTCCAATCCGCGCAGCTTGGACTTTTTGCCCGGCTTCGCGCTGGAGGGCTTCCCGAATCGCGACTCCACCAAATACGGTTCGCTTTACGGCCTGGGCAGGGATGTGCACACGCTGCTCCGCGGCACCATACGCTACAAGGGCTTCTCCGAGTCCATTAAGCCGATGCAGCTGCTGGGCCTCATCGATCCGGAGCCGAATGCGCTGCTGCATCCGAGCGGACCGGATGTGACCTGGCGTCAGCTGGTCACCCATCTGCTGGGCATGTCCGATTCGAGCATCTTCTATGAGAACCTCAAACAGAAGCTTATCGAGCGCCTGGGCAATGTCGATGGCATTGAGAGCTTGGGCCTGCTGGACGAGAAGCCCGTGGTTAAGCTGCACTCACCGCTGGATACGCTCAGCCATTATCTATCCAAACGCCTCGCTTTTGGTAAGTGAACGATCAAAGAAGATCACGTTTTACATTTTGGGTAATGAAAATCATTGTTGTTGCAGAGCGTGAGGAGCGCGATCTGGTGGTGTTGCGGCACGAGGTGGGCATCCGCTGGCCCGATGGTCGTCGCGAGGAGCGCGGCATTAATTTTGTCGTCTACGGCCAGCCGCAGGGTCACTCCGCCATGGCCATGACCGTGGGCAAGCCGGCTGCGATTGCAGCCAAAATGATACTGGACGGTGCGTAATTACTAAATTTTCCCCTTTTCCCCAATTTCCCAGCTAATTTTGCGATGCTTTGCAGGCGAGATCCAGGAGCGGGGTGTCCTGTTGCCCTTCACGCCGGACATCTATCGGCCCATGTTGCAGCGTCTGCGCGCCGAGGGTCTGACTGCCACGGAGACATCCAGATGGCTCAACTAGTTAGCCTTAAACTGTCGTATTAGCACTTTGTTTCTGCCCACACACACACACACACGCACACACACACACACACACACATTTTGTGACTCAATGAAATTCATTGTTGCACTTGAATTAATTGTTGATGTTTTGCTATTTATATATATATTTGTTTTTCCGGTTATGAAGCAAAGTTTAGATAAGACTGTACTGCTATCGGTATACTATATACATTTATATGATATGTGCCTATGATTGTAATTTGTTTTATAGCAGGAATCGAAAATGTTAAAGTTTTCGTCGACAAAATTTGACACAATTGTGATTAAACGTGAATTATTTTGTAAGTGTGAAAGTTGTTAAATTTTATTTGTATTTAATGAAAAGAAAAAATAACTTGAAATTTATTCATATGCTTGCTAAAAAATTTTTGTATGAAACTATATTGTTTATTTTTTGATCATTTGTAAAATTCGAAAATAAAGTTTTTTAATTTAAATAGTTGCAAAATTTTTAATGATTTTTATTTGAATAATTTTTTGAGCAAAAAATCAATGTTATTATTATTTTTCTGTTAAATACTTTTTTTTTGTATTGTTATTCTAAATATTTGTAAGAATATCCAAATCAAATTATTTACAATATTTTTTCATATTTATTGCTACACTCTCTTTAAGTTTCCTAAGAGCGAGCAAAAATGTCAATGTTCAGATTGTCGTCAATTTAACTGTACCTTGGCGCATGGCAACCCGTTAGCTTTTTGGGTTATCAGCTGAACTTGAACTATTTTGAAATAATATGTTTTCGTCTAGATGTATGTTTTTCTATATTTAGTCAAGTGCATGCCAACTAGCGGCTTAGTTCCCACAGTCGCATGATGTCGATTTGTTTTCCTTTTTGGGTTTTCTGGGTGCACGCTAACCGGCCTGAATTAGAATTCCAATCAACATTATTTGCTAATACTTTGTCCAAGAGATTGGGGCTATCAGCTATTGAGCATTAACTAAACATGATAACCAATAACCTTTGTGAACACTGTATTAAGTTGTAGCCACTTGTTTAACTTTTACAAATTTCAATTCATTCAATGCAAATTCACGCACACACACACACACGTTATGTCGTGTGCGTGTGTGTGTTTACGTATTAGCAGAGAAAGAGAGGCGGATTGAGCGATAGCAATGTGTGTGTGTGCTGCAGTGGGATTTGTGAAGGCAGAGCGAATCGCGACGCCAGCAGCTCAGCCGCAGTCGGCGTTGTAAATTAAGCGCTTGGAATATATTTTTTTTTGTATTTTGTATTTTGTTTTTTTTTTTTTTATTATTTTGGGCTGCGCTCGCAGTGCCGGCCAGCAGTTCGTCTTCAGTCTTGATAATACGCAGTGCCGAGTCAGTCGCAGTGTCTCCTCAAGTGCTCGGCTGTTCCAAGTAGTGTAGGTGTATATGTATGTGTGTGTGTATGCGTGCTTGTGCTTGTATGTTATGGAGTAACGGCTGTTTGCGTGTTGCGTGCCAACCACAACAAGAACAAGAACAGCAGGCTCGCATCCCGTGTCTTTAAACGATTATTCAATTTACCGTTTGTAGTTAAAAACAGAAATAATTGTAAGAATCATAAAAATTTGGAAAGTGCGTGCCGGCTGAAGTATTGCGAGTATTGGAGAGACCATTAAAAGCTCTAACAATTAAACAATGTGCTGTTACTTGATTCAATCGAAGACAGTTACATATATTTGAGTCCAGCCAAAGATCATTATTATATTGATATTTAGCTGTGTGCGACTGCAAATTCATCCTGCACCCAGCTGTTATCACTGCAGCAACAGCAACAACAACTGAATACAAAAATAAAATAAATAAATAAATAAAAATAACAACATGGGTAACATGCGCTATTTGTCGGAGACACATTTGCAGGGCTTCGAGCGTTACAAGGTGAGAGCATTCTATGTGTATATTCGCTTTTTTCTAGAAACAATTGACCCCTTCAAAAAAAAAATCAATGTCCCATGTATTTTTTAAAAGGCGCCACATCAAAAAAATTTCCCTCATTTTGAACTGCCATCGAGCAATACTTTATTGTAATTTGATAATCACTCCCCATGGATTACAATGAGTTCCGGCTTGTGTGCTATAAATATGATTATAATTAAAAATTAATATGTATGTATATAAATGTTTGTATTTGTATCACACGTGTCATTCTCGCTTAATCTAAGAAATTGGGCAATGGGAAGATTTTAGTAACTATTCACGGTGTGAAAACAGTATATTCGGTTTGTATGCCTAGAAATTCGATTTTCGGAAATAGGTTCGCATTTATTCGCCTCAAATAAATTCTTAGATTTCTTAGCTAAATCATTATACAAATATATAATATATATTTAAAGCTAAATAACGCAACATTGTCGATCACAGATCACATTTCGAAAGTGGATATTTCCAACTTTAATTTTTTATTATAAGCATTTCTTTGTAATTATTGTTATGTAAAACTCAGATTTTATTTTCGTTTCGGTTTCACGTGTTTTTGTATTTTGAACGGGTATTGCGCTGTCTGGGACACCCGATTGCGGCGGGCTTACTTGTTTTAAAAAAGTTTCTTTTTTTTTTGTGGCCACTAACATGTGCTCGGCATTATCTAATGGGCCGGGTGCTTGGGCATGACTAGGCCTAGGTCATCAATTTAATAGACCGGATGATGCTAAAACACATATGTTTCGTAAATCCCGGAGAAGGCATTGAACTGCGAATAAAGCGGTGTCGGTGTCTCTCGAGAGATAGTTGGCAAACTTACACACACACACACACACACACACACACAGAGTGGAATTTGTACTGGAGAGATTAAACCTATAAATAAAATATGCGTGCTGAGAGATGGTATATGTATGTGTGTGTGAGAAAGAGAGAGAGAGAGAGAGAGAGACTTAAATAAATAAAAAAATATTACCGAGTGAAAAATCAATTTAATATAATGCACATAAAATAAATGGAAAATCAATATACTTAAGACAAGCTACGCGTTATAGAATTGAAAGAGATTCATCAAATACTTATCGCAACTAATCGGATGCTTCGGTTTACGACCGTAAGGTTCATTTATAGGTTAGGTTTACTTTTTATTATATTTACTTTTTAATTTATTGCTCAAATTGGAAAAATAGCAAGCATCAAGTTTTTACTGTTAAGAAACCTAAACTTTTTGTGCACACACTTTTGAAATATTGTTTACACTTTAGTTTTTTTTGTTATAGACGAAGTTATAGTTTATAGGTTAGGTTCTCGTTACACTTAAACCTTATCTTATATGATTTCACATATAAAGCATATTTGTAATTTTCCTATATTGTAGGTGTACCGATTGTAATTTAATTAACGTTCTGGAACAATAGCTAATTTAATTTCCATAACTTTTTCTCTACTTTATTCGAGAGTAATATTAAAAGACACGTGTTTTTCTGGACGAAAATTAGATGCCAAGGATTCTTTGCTATGAGAGGGTTACGACCATGTGTTTCTAGGGGTGATTTTTTAATTCGATGATTAGGATGTCAAAAATATATACATATGTTTTGATTTTAAAGCGAATTTTTTTTCTGATTTGAGATAATATAGCATGATACCTAAGAATTGGAAATGGGCGAGGAATTATTTAAATTCGATTTGCAGTATTTTCTATTTTCTATATTTTATATTTTATTATTATATTATATATTCCGTACAATTTATAATTGATGTGTGTTTTTTTTTTATATTAATTATTCATTTTAATTGAACACCTTTCGGTATATTTCCTGATTTTTTTTGACAGTACAACAGCATTGACACCAGCTTTCTGAGTGTCTATGTTATGCATCCGTTCTGGAATGCCTGCGTGAAGGTAATGTATTCAATCAAGTTTCTAGCTCTCTCTCTCTCTCTCTCTTTCTGGGCTCTCTTAAAAATCTTCTTTTTGCAGTATTTACCCACTTGGCTGGCGCCCAATGTTCTCACCTTTGTGGGTTTCCTGATGACCGTGATTAACTTCATATTGATCGCCTACTACGACTGGGACTTTACGGCGGCCAATGACAAAACGGTGGGCAACACGGTGCCCGGCTGGGTGTGGACTGTGGCAGCTATCAATATACTGATCTACTATAATTTGGGTAAGTATATGTGGAGTGGGTTAACCAAGAATCGCAACCAAATTGCATATATCCTTAAAATCGATAGATGGCATGGATGGCAAGCAGGCTCGTCGCACGGGCACAAGTGGTCCTCTGGGCGAGCTCTTCGATCATGGCTTGGACTCATATTCGGCGGCACTGATACCCATCTATATATTTTCACTGTTTGGCACCGCTGATCTGCCGCCGATACGCATGTTTTTTGTCATATGGAACGTTTTTCTCAATTTCTATTTCACACATGTGGAAAAGTATAACACGGGCGTTATGTTTCTGCCCTGGGGCTATGACTTTACCATGTGGGTAAGTATGGCTTGAATTAATTACAAAACTGAACCGATATTATAATCCTAACAGTTGTTTTTTTATATTTCTCCTCATCCAGGGCGTTAGCATAATGCTGTTTGTGGCCACTTTGGTGGGTCCTGAAATCTATCGTTCCAGCTTTTACGGTATAACTGTGGCGAATGTGTTCGAAGTGGGCCTTATTGGTTCCGGCATGCTGTCCAGCCATCCAATTATTATAAGGAACATTTATCGGTTCGTAATACAATTGAATTATGATATATGTTTCATCTGATTGCTGTTGGTTTTTTTTATTCTAGTTCTTATAAGAAGAAAACGGGCAAAATGCGTCCCATGATGGAAATGTTGCGTCCATTTTTTGCCTTCTTCTGGCTCTTTTTGATCACCCTGGTTTGGTCGTTCTGCTCAAGGAATAAAGTCATCAACCTGGAGCCACGCATCCTATGGATGCTCTATGGCACTATTTTCTCCAATATTGCAGTAAGTACGCGAGCCTTAAAACGTTTTCCAAAACTATAACTATTCGATCTGTTTGCTATTTATAGTGTCGCCTTATTGTCGCCCAGATGTCCGATACACGCTGCGATGGCTTCAATATACTCATGTGGCCACTGGTTGCCACCGTTGGCGTCTGCTGTTTCCCCTGGTACGAGCCCGTTTTTGGCGTAGATCTGACCGCGCAGGGCGAGCGCTGGATCGTGCATGGCCTCACAATATTCGTCACGTTGGCCCACTGGCATTATGGCTACGGAGTGGTAAGAACTTTAGAATACACTATTCAATGCAGGATATATTATTCTCTCTTTCCTCGACAGGTCTCGGAAATGTGTGATCATTTTCAAATTCGTTGCTTCAAAGTAAGAAAATCTCACAGCAATTCCGTTGAACATACATTCCAGAATAATAACAAATCCTTAAAAAATCATTGAAACTAATTACATAACTAACTTAAAAACAAAAAATCAAAAATTCAACGAATTACCGAAAAAAAAAAAATATATATATTTATATGTGATATATTTGTGGGTGTTACAATTTTCTCTTTCGCCTCGCCTCGCCTCGCTCTGGTCTAAGTTTAAGTGATCCATACTCAATTTATAAGCTCTCATGCGCCGCATAACGTTATGGTAAAGTTCACCTTAGAATTATATTTAAACCTAACCTAGAATCTAAGCAAATAACTACTAAATATCTATACAGAAATATATGTATGTATATATACATAAATGGTATGTACTAAGTATGCGATAAGGCAGCTGTAAATTGCATGTGCATGTTCCGATAAGTATTATATATGCATTGTGCTGCACGAAAAACTGTTTAGCGATATCCTTCACTGAAAACCCCACAATTGTGAATTTCTGTAGATAAAGCAACCGGCTGTCAACGCTGTCCAGGAACTGAAGGAGACCGATGCCGCAAAGGGCGCGGAAACCACCGAGGAAGTCTAAAATCAAAAAAAGCCCTTCGACTGTTGTCTTAAATGAGAGATGTGTAAACTTTTTAAACTGTTTTAGTCTAAGTTTAAGTCGTACTAAAAGTGTAAATGTTAAGAAACCAAATATAAAAAGCTTTGAATGTGCCTTATTGCCGGATAAAAGCTTTCCAGCGAAAGCTTTTCACTGAGTTGTGCGGTCTGCCCGCCAGAGGGCTTTTTGTGCTGAATAAATTGTAATTTCTGTTTAAAATATAAATTATTTATTTTTTGACAGTGCAAGCAAATATTTTTTATGAGTTAAATAAATTGAATATGGAATTTAAATTAAAAAATATAGCACGGTATTTTAATGTTCTTAAATAGATTTGTAAATTATTTAACAATTGGTACTGGGGAAAAAAGACGTTTCGCCTCAAATGAGAAATCTTATTTAATAGGGCGTACATTTTTTACCATAATTTCCAAAATATTATTTCGAAATTATTTATACACCGATAAAGACGATTTCTTAAAATTTTAGATATTCTTTTTTAAATACTAATCCAATCCAATCATAATTTGGCTTTTATCTTTTGCTAAGCACAAATTATATTAAAATTGCGGAATCCATTTCAATTTTAATTATAATTATAGGAACGAAATGGAATGGAATAAAATGCAATCATACTTGCCTAACTGCAAAAGTTGAACGCCTAAAAGTGCGCTACAGCTGCGGTCCGGCCTTAACGGCCTTCGACTATTAGTTATAACGAGGGAATCCAAATTGTTATAGCTCAAGTTTAGTTTAAAGGCGCGCACTATGGGCTGTCTTTCTCATGGGTTTTATAGCCATCTACTAGTCGTTCCGCCTGTCGCATTGTCACGTACCGCATCCATTTCTCATTTGTTGCTTCCCTTTTTTGGCTGCGACACGCTTCTGTCAGCGGCAACAAATTATATCTGCGTAAAGTACACACATATCTGGCCTATATCTATTTTTATATATTTCAACACTTTGCTTTGCTTTTTTATTGGCATTGCATTTAGAAAGTGATTTGACTTATATTCTGGTAAAATATTACATACACACACACACACACAGCTAATGCACACTATGAGTGTTTTTTTTTTGTATGCACGTCACGCATTGTTGTGGTCGTTATTATATTTGATGCCATTTTACCTACACACATACATGTGTGTGTGTGTGTGCACAGCGAAACGTTTAAAGGGAAATTTAAACACTTTTTTTTTTGTCAGCCTTTAGTGGGCGAAGTGCTCGATTACGTTAAGCGTGGGCTTATTTCAACGTAATATTTGTGGAACCAAGTCTGACTAAAAGGTCAGACTCTTCAGTTGCGTAAGGCAATAGCACATAATTAAAATGAAAATGAAAAAGATATCCAACTTGTAAATAACAAAATATCTCAAGCTAATTTATAAATTTTTGAGAATAGGAATTAGAATTAGAATTAGGAATTAGCTAGAAAAACAAGACAACTTTTTAGATATGACATAACTTGAATTTATGAGAAGCGCATAGAGGGGTCCAAATTGTCTTTTTATACAAGACTGACTAAATTTTCCGACTTTAAAATGCTTTAAAACTGCTAAAGGAAATAACGACATAAATTGCCCCATAAATTTGGTTTAACAGCAACAAAAGAACTGGCCAATTGGCGTGTGTAATGAGTACCTCAGTCACCAAGTATATACACACACACACACACACACACATATATATGTCGTATAGTATAGTATATACGGGCATGTTTGTCTGTGGTATATATAATAACATGTCTCGATCCACCCACTAAAGTGATGGTTCATTTGTCTTTATTTAGTCGCGGCGCACAAAATGGTCGCTTGGAGGCTGCATTTATTGACAATAAATAGGTCATAAATTACACATCTGGTCGGGGCGGGGCGGGGCGGCGGGGGGGATGACGGGTGCTTACTGTCGGGAGGTAAGTGCGGTTTTAGCCTGCTTGGGGAAAGCGCGTAGTTTGGCTTTTTGCCTCAAACAGAGCGTTAAAAGCGGCGCATAGCAAGCAACTTCAAAGCGGAAGTTGCGCCGCCTTTGTTTTGTTGTCGTGCGGGGCACGGCAATGAGGGGGCGTGGCACTTACTTGGCAAGTGCACTTGAAAACAAAAAGCATAAAGTTATTAAAGGTTTTTGCGCTTTGTGCGCCTTTCATGTCACTTACACTTTTTTCACATGTCAGAAAATGTGGAAGACGAACGACCATTCCATTCCAAGCTG
>SCDT01002243.1:0-21956 GCA_004143765.1 Drosophila melanica | reverse complement strand
ATATACATAATTAAACGCAAAACAAATTTCTGGTTCCGGCCTGTGAACCAAGTTCCGAAAATCGACGCTATCTGTCCGTTGCTAACTTGTCGCACATTTGCTAAGTTGACGCACATTTGAACTACTGACAGCTAGCCAGCAACGAACTAGCCTGTGAGTGAACTAGGTATCGACACATTTATCGAACCTTGTTGTAGAACAAGCCAATTATAATTCATCTAGTTTACTAACGAGGGAAAACTTAAATTGTAATTGCAAGTCAAACCTTTGAAAATTAGCCAAGATGTCCGAGGACAGCGACCAAGATATCGAGGAGCCAATGGAGAACCAAAACACAATACCCCTGCAAACGAACAAGCGACGCAGCTACGTCTGGAGATACTTTAGCCCAGTGCGCGACCATTTGGATGTATACAGATGCAAGATATGCAGCGAAACTTTTGGCAACAAGACCACCAATCTGAGCAGACATTTGCAGACATCGCACGCCATCACAGAAGTGGTAAGAAGCCAAATAAAATTTACATAGTTTTTGCCTTATTTAATTTCTGTCTATAGCAGCAACAACAGCATGAGGATGCAGTCAAAAAAGGTCGTCCCAATCGAAGTTTCGTTTGGAACTTTTGCACAAAGCTGGATGAGAAGCGCGCTCTGTGTCACATATGCAAGAAAGTTTTGTATTTCGGTGGCGGCAACACATCGAATATAACAAAGCATCTGCGGCGTATGCACGCCGAGAAACTGGAGGAAGTGGTCGGTATATTTAAGATGAATCCATAATCGCTTATCTCATTTTAATCTGTACTTATTGCAGGCCAAGCAAATGCCACGCAATGTGCGCTGGGGCGCCGAGTCAAGCTTGAAGAAGGATCGCAAAGGCTCAAGCTACGTGTGGAACTACTGCGAAAAACTGACCAACAATACGGTGCTCTGTCGGCTGTGTAATAGACGCATGCAATTTCATGGCACGGCTAATGTCATCACGCATCTGCAGCGTCGACACGACATCATGGACGAGACTACCCCGGTGAATATCGAGGCGCCGCAGAAAGTGCTTGAGGCGGCCACGTCCAGTACGAACGAGCATCCGATGCTGCGCGCCTATCGTCGCAGCAGCGTGAGCGGCAGCATAGTGTGGAAGTATATTACGCGTCTATCCGATGATACGGTGCGTTGTCGCGTCTGCCTTAAGAATTTGTCGTATCAGGGCACGAGCAATCTGCAGCGGCATTTACATCGCATGCACAACATAATGTGGACTGGCCAGGAGACGAGCGGTCCCTCCAAAACGGATTCGGATGACACTTCGTTTTTCGCTTTCTGCGAGGCCAGCAGCGATCCGAACGTGTGGAAGTGCCAAATGTGCGATGAGCACTTTGAGCACAATGATACCCTGCAAGAGACCGTCAGCAAGCACATGATCAAGATTCATAGCGCAGCCATGCGCGGCGAATCCCCAGAGGTATAGATTCTATAAATATATATGAATTATATTAATGGCCGTTGTTTAGGATTTTGCTGGTACGGAGGAGGAAGACGAGCTTGCAGCACTTTACACGGAGGTTGTAGCGGAAGATGGCAATGATGGCACCGCTGCACCTGCCACTGGCAACGTTAACGAGCAAGTTGATCTGACAAATGCCGTCTCTGAGGACGCGCTCTACGATGATCTCATCGAAATCGAGGAGGATATGCGCGATGTCGAAGATGGCGGTGACCATTTAAGGGAATACGAGAGCTTTGCAAATTCATTGCCCGCGCAGTCGGGCGAAAATGTTGTCTCTGATTATAGCAACGACAGTACGGATGCCCAGCTGGTGACGACCACCATACAAGCGGACGATACGCCTCTAATGCGCGAGCTAAAGGAAGATCTGTTGCGTCAGCAGGCTATGTATTTCAATGAAAAGGCCGGCTTCTATCGCATGCAAAAGTTTCTCGTAGCGCAACAGGTGCGGAAGGAGCGTCTGGAAATTGAGAAGCTCAAAGCCGGACACGATCAAGAACAGCACACAGTTAGCTAATCCTCAAGTCCTAATCCTTTCCGCTTTTCGTTACCAATCTAAGCACATTTTTGTTAGTCTTTAAGTATAATGTAATTGTAATTCAAATTGTTACATAGACCATCTATCATTATCATTATTTTTTCAATCATAAATAACAAATTGTGTGTGACTTTAATTGCTGTCGACAACGTTCATGTCAAGTAAAAGCTTCTTGGTTTGTAAATCAATTAGCCGCCGCTTGGCTCTGGCCAGTTCGGCCATTTCATTGTAATATATTGTTTCAGCTTTGAGTTTCTCGTCCAGCTGGGTGGTCGCCTCACCTAGCGATTGCGTATCGTTTTGATGTTCCAGGGAATTGGTCATATTCGATGGGTCATCATCACAATTCCGCGATACCATCACGTCCGAGCTGTCCACGACGTACTCGTAGAAAGGACCCTGAAGCGAAACCGAACAAATATTGATTAGCAATACATTTGGAGGATTAATTTCAACATTATTGCATATTGCCTACCTCATCGTCCATGTGATCGGTGACCTTTTCAATGATGCTGTCCACATCGTCAAAATCCACTTTCTCTAGGGGATCCACCTGTCTGCGATCCTCCGCCTGTATTATCTCCTTTTTGGGCGATATCAAGCTGTGTTGAGAGTAGCTTAAGTTCTTGGATAGATTGTGGTGCCGTCTGATGATGTGCCGCATCAGGTTAGACGACGAGTGCTTTGAAGACAACGTTTTGCTGCAGTGTTTACACTTGGCCATAAACTCTGATATTCGCACAAAGTGCGCCCACAGCTTATTGTTCTTGCCGATTACCTTGTTGCGTTCGGCTTGATGATGTTGCTCCTGGCGGACCTGGTGTTGATTGTCAATGATGGTGCGCACTGCCGTTTTTGTTTCCCGTTCCCCTAGATTGGCCTCCATATGCACGTCCGGCTCGGGGTCCGGTGCATTCAGCTCTTCCCTTAGCTCGGCTAGCATTTTGCCCTCATCTCCGGCGAATATCGCTCTCGCCAACAGTTTGTGGTTCCTTATCAAATGGCGCGTCAAATTGGAGGATGTATGTTTGGACGAGAGCGTTTTGTCGCAGTGCTTGCATTGCACAATATACTCGGTGAGCCGGTGAAAATGTGACAGCGCTTTGGCATTGCGGCCAACCATGTTTACATTTGATTAGATTTTTGTTTTGATTCTTTATTTACGCGCAAAATCAACCAATTTTCTGTTCCGAGTTGGCTTGGGTTAAATTTTTCTAGTTCATGTACAGTAGGGATGTCATAAGTTCATCGATAAATTACTTGCAAAGAAATATCGAAAAATTGTCAAACTGTCGAGCTGTATGCTGGAACTTTTAGAGAGTTGCATAAAAAGCGTTGTATCGATAAGAACGATATGTGCGCTATATTATTAATAACATAAAGTGGGCAGCAATTATGTCAAAAATGCAACGCTGTGAAAGTGCTGCCCATCGCTGTCAGTCGATAACCTAAAAATTTTTGACACGAGGTTGAGCGTGTCTTTTCCTTTCTTTCTCGCTTTTTACTCGAACATGGGTGAGTCGTTGGCTAGTGCAAATTGTGTTAAAATATCAAGAATATCGACTGTGAAATGCATAAAAATAAAATAAAAGTGCGCAGCATGCTCAGCTGCTCACAATGCAGCTGAATAATGTATGGAATATATGAAATTTACCTAGTTTTTGTGTAATTTAACGTTGAGCAGCAATAGCACCTCGTGTTGTATGCGATTTTCTTGATATTTAATTTGACTTATAATTTGAAGTTTTCATTTTGATTTGAATTTTTCCTTGTATATAATTCTAGGTATTAGCCGTGATAGTGCACACAAGCGTCGCGCCACTGGTGGCAAGCGCAAGTCGCTCCGTAAGAAGCGCAAGTTCGAGTTGGGCCGTCCCGCTGCCAATACCAAGGTAAGTGTGACCTGCCGCCATTGTTGCTTTTCATTTAACCCGATAAAATGATGTTAACGCGTGTCAACTGCAAGCGCACTCGACTTGTTCGTGGGCGACTTTGATGATTAAAAAGCATTATGTTCGGACTACTGATTATCCATACAAATTCCAGGCACTCGTATTTAGTTTTTGTAGTCTACATATCCTAATGTCAGGAAACTGAATATTTTTTTATTTTTTTTAGCTTGGTGGTGCCCGCGTGCATACTGTGCGCACCCGTGGTGGCAACACCAAATTGCGCGCTCTGCGCTTGGAGACCGGCAATTTTGCCTGGGCCTCTGAGGGCGTTGCACGCAAGACGCGTATCGCCGATGTCGTCTACAATGCATCCAACAACGAGCTGGTGCGTACCAAGACGCTGGTGAAGAACAGCATTGTGGTCATCGATGCGACGCCGTTCCGTCAATGGTATGAATCACACTACGTGCTGCCCCTGGGACGCAAGCGCAATCCGAAGCACGCACAGAAGGAGGATGAAAACGATGTGCTGACCAAGAAGCGCAGTGACAAGGTCATGAAGAAATACCTCGAGCGCCAAAAGTACGGCAAGGTCGAGCAGGCTCTGGAGGACCAGTTCACCTCCGGTCGCATCTTGGGTGTGTATTAAAATTATGTAACTATAGATTCCCTATTGATACAATATTCCGCTCCATGATGTAAAACTCCTAGCGATCCAACTAATTTTATTGCATCAATCTTGTTTTAAGAGCGATGTAAGCCTGTTGGGTGTGAATTACGCTTGTCATAGTTACTCTGAGATCTCAGCGTAACTTAGTTATTTGAATATTTTCTTGCTTTGTATATTTATGTAATATTCTCCGTTTTCTCGCACAGCTTGCATTTCCTCCCGCCCCGGACAATGCGGTCGCTCCGATGGTTACATTCTGGAAGGCAAGGAATTGGAATTCTACCTTAAGAAGATCAAGTCTAAGAAATAAAGGCACTAGATAAGAATGCAAAACAACAACTAATTTGCAAACAGAAAAACAAATAAAACGGCTTGTTTTTTTATAAGAACATTAACACATTTTACTCGTACCGATTGATCGCTGTTGTGAGAATTGACTCCGCGTGTAACTATGTAAAATAGTTGTTTGTAATTGAATTTTTATTCGTATTAAAAAAAAAAAAGAGGATAGAAAATAGTATTGATTAGACATGTTCACTGATTGTATTGGTTGGGTCAGATAACTATTATATATTGGGAAGAAAGTAATTTCAAACGTATATTATTTTTAAGACGCAAATTTGTAAATCAGGTATTGTTGAGCTATAGTTAGAAGGCATTCAGGAAAGTTTCTATACATAACTTCAGAAGTATATATAAAATACTTTTCACTGAGTTAATTATCAAAAGCTACTAAAAAAAAGTTTTGATCCCTTAAACCAACGTAAATGCTGTATACAATTTTTTAAAATTGAACCCTCAAAAATCACATGTACGTACATAGATCTCAATATTTTTAACTGACTAACTACGAATCGAGCTTTTAATTGAAGGTGAGGATTGGATCTTAGGCTTCAAAAGGATAACTATAACTTAAAAGTAATAAACAGATTTCTAGCATCGTTTCATGCTTAAATGCGAAATATATTAGAATGTATATTTATATTTTCACTTGTTTCTATGCAAACGTGACTTCATACAGTATGGTACAAAATATATTATACGTAATTAATAACAATAGTTCAAATATCATTCGTATCAGTTGGCTATAATTACATAACACAAACAGAGCGAGTTATAATGCCATAATGCGTGGTGTAGAAGACAATTACAACAAGTTCGTAGCAATTTGTACATGTGCCAATTGCATTTTTTTTACATTTTTGCAGTGGCCGATAAGTTAACAAAACAATTTTGAAAGCAATGCCAAAGTGTTGCTGCTGTGCTCAGTGCTCGAACAGCATCGTCATGAGGGCCATCAGGGCAATACCAAAGACCAGCGCTAGCAGCTGTTTGACAGACTCCTTGCGCTCGTCCTCCTTTAAGAGATCTGGTAATACTGTCACCAGTGAAATGTGCAAGAAACCGCCAGCGGTAAATGGCATGATCCAGGATGTGCGCGCCTCTGCAAAGAGCAAAAGTTAAGCATCAGGCGTACAGGTTGAATCTTATTCTGATTACCCATGGCTGATGTAACGCCAGAGCCGCCAATGGCAACGAGTGCGCCCAACAGGCCGGCACCAGCTGTCAGCAGCTGTGCGCGCGCTGCATCCCAGCGACTAAAACCGGATCGCAGCAATATGGCAAAATCGCCCACTTCATGTGGAATTTCATGCACTGCAGAAATAATAAAAAAGATTAAAAAACTGCTCCAGTTAAGAAATCCTTGGGCACACTTACGCAGAATGGCAAAGGTGGCCAATACGCCATGCCTGAAGGAGACCAAAAATGAGCCCGCAACTGCCAGGCCGTGTGTGAAATTGTCGATGGAATTGGCCAGCAGATTCAAGTAGCCGGCGACTTTTTTAGGCTGTTCCTTGTGCTCCTTGGACTTTTGTTCACGTTCACGCAAAAAGCACACTTTATCCACATCCTCAATGTCGCAGGCATTGCCGCAACTGTCCGCCGACTCGCCTTCGGGCAGCTTGCCGCCATGGCGACGCAGCAGACAGTTGGCTATCTCCACGCATTTGGGCTGTGGATTTTCCTCGTCGGCGCTGGTATAGCCCGAAAATATTTTCTCTACAATGGTAAAGATGAGAATACCGGAGAGCACCCACAAGCCGGAGCGCAATGATGGATGACTGTCGGCGCCTAGAATAGATAATATTTTGTTTACTATATAATTGAAATATGAACAGTGAAAAACTGACTTTGATTATCGCCCTCCCAGGCCTCTGGCAGTAAGTGTAAGAATACATCCCCCAAAAGTCCGCCCACCGCGAAACTGAGTAGCACGCGCAAAAATTTGGACTCTGAAGCTGTAAAAGAAACATATTTAAAAATGAAGTTAGACATAGAGACATAGAGTATATAAAATCAGGGACTTACGATCTTTGTACCCGTCTTTGGCCAGTTTATCGCCTGTGGGTATTATTAGCAGCGGAAAGATGCCACTGAGACCAATCACTACGGAACCGAGCAGTGAGAACACCCAGGGTGTGTACTCCAAACTCTTGATATATTCGGGCACATATTGATTCATCAGACTTGCGTAAATCAGTCCAAAGTGCTCCTCGAAGAAGCCGCTGCTGACATTCATTTTGCTACTAATTCCTAATTTGTCACTTTTTCCGTTTTGTTTTAATCTGCTGTCTTCTAACTCGTAGGCTGTTTACTGTCTTTGGTATTGGGCTTTGGGTCAGTCAGTGCCTTCTCATGTCCTCCAACTGCAATGCTTGAGCCCAATTTAATTGTCTTTCGTCTTAACTGCAAAGCACAACAAGCAAATTATGAAAATCCTTAGAATATTATATAAACATATTATTTTTTATTTTTTCGATTTTGATAATGCCAAGGGAATTTATTCGAGTATTATTATGATAGGAGCATACGTCAAGTTGAGTCAGTCAACAATAAATTTCCAAGTTCAGTCGCCTAGCAACCGCGCGCTGTGCCGGTGCTTCAACTGATATAAGATTGATGTACAAATCCCCCCAAGAAGCCAGACAATGGACGTCACATCGGGCAACAGCCGATATAGCAGTACTTCGATAAGCAGACTAGTGTAAAACTAAGTATCACAGCTTAAATATGACTAGATAGCCGTGTAAAATTTGACAGTTTAACTAAGGCATGCGGCTTATTAAAGATTTCCCGAACTTCGATGGGTGAAAGACCTTAACGAAGAAGAACTTTCCATGCAATATAAAATATACAATTTTTGCATGGGTTTAATGGGTTTTTGATTTTACAGAAATAACTTTAATTATCTTTAGACGGGCTACCAGTTCTAATATCCAAGTTGTCAATTTTCATAAGTTTTTGTAAATAAATTTCCAATTTAACCAAAAAATCGGTTACTTAAATTTTTTTACTAAAAAAAATAATCATATCGCTAAAGTTAAGGTAATAATGTCGAATGTTTTATGTTAGTTAGTTCTACTTTAAGTTCTTGTAAATAGTTAAATAGGATAGGATTAAAAAATCAGAAAAATAACACATTTTTTATGTGGCAATTCAAAGGTAAAATAAATATTATGTAAATTTTTTAATTTTTAATTATTTTTTAGTTTTCATTATNCAATTTGAAAGAAAAATATAGTTTTTAAAATATTTTATAAAATATTTATAATTTACTGACAGATCTTGAGTATATTGCTTTGACTATATATTTTCTAAGAAATCTAAGTACGATTCATGTTCTTTGTTATTTGTTGATAGTATCATTTAAGCTCTTAGGAAAGACAAATAACTCGCGAAGTGTGTACCTTCCCATTTTAAAAAAGTCACTTTTACAGCATTTTCGATGTTACCTAATTATGACTAAATCTATAATATATTTTAAAATTATGAATTTGAGTCATATTTTATATATGTTATAATGTACATATATGACGATTGCACACAACTAGATAAGCCCTGAATTTTGTAATGCGATGCCCCACCAATGGCAAAAAACACGTTCGACTCAAGGAAGACGAGCTAACAAAACAGTGTAAAATAGAACGAAACAAACACACGAACATAATCAAGCTCACTTTGAGGAAAGTCTGGTTAAATACATTCGAAACAGAATCTGAATCGAAATCCGTTGCCTTTGGCGGCCAGAAAGAGACTGAAAGTTAAAAAAATGTTTGATGGTGGGTTTCTTATTAAAACCAAAGAACTAGAATGGAACAGCTGGGCCTTACACCTCTGATTTACGACCCGCTATGAGTTTGAGTTCGTTTCAGATATTCTATACCCTTGCCGAAGGTATTCTAATTTTGTGTCCAAAGTTGGCAAACATATCGAAAAATTTGTATAAAGAAATATTTGTTTATATATAAAATTATAACTTTGGTTCTTCAAAATATTATTGAAATGTAGTGGCATCTCTTTATAGGAAAAATCTGTTACAAGGGTATCCAAGGGTATCTGATCTTCGACACTACGAAGTTTTCTTTTCTGCTTCGTTTCCTACCGTTTTCTGATACTGATGGGCACAATGCAGCTTAAATTGTTCAGTTTTCGTCAGCGATAAGATACATATAAATAGACGCCGCTAAATGGCAATACGAGTGTTTTGCAGATATAAGCACGATATAGTTACTTATGTGTGCTTCCAAAAAATATCCGCAAAATCCTTTAGCCCCCACGCCTAAGCCTGTCAGCGGTATGTCAACTAAGGATAAATTTCGGAGAAACGTGAGTAACGGACTTGTGCTCCCCCCACAATTGTGATTGATCACCGAGGCCTGCCTGGCTGGCTTTTAATGAAAACAGTCGGGTGTAGCTGACTGCGCAATGCTCGTTCGCAGTGTAATTGGTGTGAACCGAACTCTGGCATTATTAAAGTTAATCTAGAGGACAATCGATAACCAAAATGTTCAGTTTTGACAAAGTTTTGGAAGTTTGATCAAGAGTATTGATAAAATATTTTTTTTTTAATTTTTATATCAGTTTTGACAAAGTTTTGGAAATTTGATTAAGAGTATTGATAAAAATATTTTTTTTTTTTCAATTTTTATATCACTTGTGACATCTACAATCGATTAAAAGATAATTTCTCAATTCTAAAATAAAAAATAGTTGTTTTCAAAAATGACGCAGGAACAGATAGATGAATAACACCAATATGCTTTTTTTCACTTCGTGAACAAGTATAATTAACAAAAATCACGTATACGTTGACCAATGCGAATATTGGCATAGCAAATGCGTTTAAACGGACCCAACCCCCTCCCTATCAATGTCACAGCTGCGTGGCAGCAACGCCGACTGTGGTTTTGCTTATCAAACAAATACGGGCAACAACCAAGTTTACAACTCAACTATGTTTTTTTTTTTTTGCTTTCTAATCTTTCTAGCTAATCACCGCTTTGTTTGTTAGTAAATAAATGCAATCAGGGTTGAATGCCAAACTATCAGTTGCCGCTGCCAGCTCCTATCAGCAGCACACAATCGGTAGTAGCTGCTATAAAAACTAGATCGCTTATAAACGATATAGTTTTATCCTAGAAAGAAAGGTAAAACCTGATTTATATGTTTATTTGTTCAACAGGGGCATAAAGCAAAGTATTGAAATAAGCATATCAACCACAGAAAGTATAAATGTACAGAGAGTAAAGAGGATATGCAGGATGCATATATTATATTCTTGAACAGATCATGGAAACTTAAAACTCAGTTTAATATTTAGCACCCAGAGATGACTCTTGTGGTGCGATCATTTTCTTTAAAAATGGTTTTTTTTCAAACGTTTAAATAGAATAAATTAAATGATAAATATGCACGAAAAACATAAAATCCTAGCACCAATCTAGTTTGAGAAAGCTAGAATACATTTGAATACACATTTAGGCGTAGAAGCCGGCGAGTCACTTGTATAAACATGCCAACCTGAAGAACAAGGTGAACACGGTTAAGACCAGTATTTTGTATATTTGTTTTATTTGTTTCTGTGTTACTAGTTGCCTGGGGGCAAACAAGCGTAAATTAAAAAGAAATACGAAATAGATGGGAGTACAGTTTTTGATATCAGAGCGGAGACGTTATATACAACCATAGTACGTGTAAAAAGCAACAACACATTTCAATTATAAAAATTGACACTGACACACACGTAAACATAGATACACACATGTGCACAACGGTATATATGTATATGGATACGGAGGACAAAAGCCGACATAGCGTAATTTGTTCTGCCCTCTCGAAAAATTGACAAGTCTCGCGACGCCAACTGCGGTTGCCGGTGCTTTGAACTTGATTTGTGGCATCCGTGTTGTTATATTTGTTGTATTTGTATTTGTTTATCATTCAACTAAATAACAATACAATACATTCTGACACTCACTTGACATGCGGCTAATGCGGAAATTTATGCTCAAAATTTTCAGTTTTATTCTCTTCGTTTTCTTTCACACAAGTCGCGCGTCTTATCGCGCCAAAAGCTTGCCTTGTTCTGGCAGCTGGTTTGCGTTGCGCTGCCCCTTAATATGCGAATGAGTGTGCCCCATCATCGGCAAGTTTAGCCATTGCAGTAACGATCGAGCAATCGGAGCACGCCCTCCCGTTCAGAGAATCGCACACATGATTCAAACATCATGAGCTCGTCATTTTATCAATTCGTATTGTTCTTTACTTGATTTTTAATGGCGCAGATTATTTTGCGCTCTGCACTATACTAGATAGGGCGAACGGGCAACGGAGTGGGATTGGTAGCGAAAGCGACTTGTTATGATAATAAAAAGTATATTCAATCTTTTAACTAGCTGCAAGTAGAACAAATTGTTATACTAGGCTAAATATTAATACTCATTGGTAACAATGGAAATAAGCAGTGCTAATAAGCCTGATCATTGACACGTTTAATACATACACAGAACCGCTACAGCAGCCTGCAGTGACGTTATGATAAGAGCGTGACCGCCTAAGTAAATCAGCTGTGCAGGCAGCGTGGGTGAGCGTGCCAGCCAAAGAGTGAGAGAGTAAGCGAGTGAGAGTTTTCGTTATTGAGAGCAAAAGTGGGAACATGGCGTCGTTTGTGCGCTTATATATACATATATATATGCACAAGTCATATGTGCACTTATAGCAACAACAAAGGATTGTGAAATTAAAAAAAAAATTGTTGGTTTTTGTTGACAATTTTAAATCATACAGCTGATATTTGAGGCTTGTCATAATGGCGCAAATGTAGCGCTCTGATCGCAAAAACCAGTTATTCATTGCTGCGCAGGTATTATTGTTGTTTTGGCTGTTGTTGTCTAGCGTCTTATCGCATTAATTATGGTCAACAAGCGTGCTAAACGGCTAATTTCGAGTGGTACACTGATTTTCTGTAATAACTTTAGTGCTGTTTGCAAAAAAAAAAAACAAATATGGCTGCGGTCTCTGAAGTCGTATCACAGTTTAAGCAAACATACATACACATACATATATATATATATTGCTTGTGGGTGTAGGTTAGTTATGCTTCCGCCTTACCGTTCTTAGTTGTTTATATTGCCACAGCGTTCGTCCTTTTCTGCTTCATTATATTTATATGAGGAAATTTAGTTGGTGTTTGGTCACAGGCACCGTTACTTCTTCTTTGTTGTTTGTTCTAAGCGAATATGCAAAAATATGCTTAATGCGCAGTATCGATCAATTTAGCTTTTTATGCCCGGCCACTAATCTGCACTGAGACTGAGTAACGGGACGTTTATTCGAGATGCTTACAAGCGTAGTTGTTGTTTTGATACACTTTTTGTTAAATTTATTGGGATATTGTGACCCAGTTCAAAACTTTTGAGAATTTTATATCAAGTCTTGTTGCAGCGCCACGGGCTGTTACAGTTGAAATGAAACAGGTACGCGTATTATACGTACTTTTTGTTTTGTTTTGGGCCGTGCGAAAAAACAAACATGGCTACACAGCCCTATCACAGCTGATTGCGGCAGATGTATGAGTATCGATAGCACGCACGCAGTTCGATAGTTGCTTTGGTACGGGCACACTGTGCTAGTGTCGCATGCAACAGCTGTTTCAGTTGTTTTTCATATTTGCTGTCGTGCTTTGTTTATGTTTTTTTCTGTTGTGTATGCATTTTGTGCGCTTAAATAAATATTTTTCGTGCAGTGTTTGTTGACGTGCATTGTGTCTCAGCCGTGGCGTAAGTGTATTGATGCGTTGTGCAATGAGTACTGACGATTTGCTTGTGCGCCATGACAAAAGCGAGGACTCAACGACGTCAACGTCGCCCGCATCGCCGTCATCGGTAACGACGGCTTCCAGTTCATCATTGCATCGTCTGCGTGACACATTCCGCCGCACCGAAAGTATTTCCTCCCACATTTTCAATCACATTTCAACGCAATTCTCGAATGCGGCTGCTGCTGCAGCCGCTTCGGAAGTGATCGACGGCACCACCACCTACCCCGAGTTGCCGCAAACTGTAGCAACAGTGTCGCACACTCCAATTGCCAGCGCCCAAGTCAAGCGTAACAAGCCCGGTAAGTACCGCCTTAAATTCTTACAACTATCATTATTAGGTCTCCACTGATAACATATGGCGCTTAAACCAGGGCTGTAAACAGTGCTGAACCGAACTGGTTCGGCCACGGAACTCAAATAATTTTATAACTAAACTAGTTAACCATAAACGCAGCCACAACCGTGGGTTTTTCCTGTTAAAAGTTTAGCCCTACAGACGCAGACGCAAATTTTGACCACCTAAAAAATAAGATAAAAAGAATTTCTCATAAATATTAAATAGAATAACATATAAAGGAAAGTGAAAAACCAATGTTGAAACCAAAATCAATGTTTATTGAAAACCGGGCTCAAGAATTGAATTTTGGTGAAATATTGCTTCAAAACAACAATCTGTGTTTTGGGCTAGAAGTCAACGCTTCCTCTTGAACCACCCTAACGAAAGCTCTGTTAAAGCTGCGCCACCGCATCGTGCTTGACAAATCAATAGCAGTTTTTGTGTCAGTCTTAGTCAACGCAACAACGCAGGATAACTTAGCGCAGCGTTTAAATATTCAATTTACAAATAATTTTTGTTAATATTTCTCCAATTTAAATATTCAAACGTTTAGTTTGAAAGTGTTGCTTAAAAAACAAGTGTGCTAATAAGGCAGCTGCAAAACGGCATTGTGAACTCGGCGTTCTTTTCACGTATGTTGCAACCACCCCACCCCCAATCTTATCCAACGCAGCTTTTTGCAAACGTTCAATGCGCTCATTTTTGGCTATCTATTTTTATGCCTCTCACAAAGTAAAGTGAGACACCATGCGTGGCCTGGTCGAGGATGCCAAGAAGCCAAAAGTTAATCCAAGCAACAACAACAACAACAATAACAGCAACAGCAGCAGCAGCAACATGGGCAGCCGTGGTAAGCCAATAACGGCTAGCAGCTCCCGGCCATCAAAGAGCGTCATTAGAACGCCAACAACAGCAACGGGCACTGCGGCAAAAAAAACAGCGCAGAGCTTGCAACAAACGCAAATCGCCACAAAGTCCACAAAGGCAGCTGCGTCATCAACGGCAGCAGCAACAACAACAACTGGCACAAAGTCTGTCGCAGGCAGCGCAAAAGCACAAAAGGGCTTGAACCCACCCCAACAGACAGCGGCGCCCGCTGTTGCAGTCGCAGTTCCAGTTGCAGCGCCCGCACCCCCCGCCATCGCTGCACCCCCGCCGTCACAGCCGTACAACAACAACAGCAACAGCAGCACAATTGCCTTGCCAAAGGCAGCGCATGCCAACACCAGCGAGGAGTTGGCCGGTGGCGTTCAGGATACGATTTATCTGTGCAATTTTCGTGTATCGGTCGACGGCGAATGGCTCTGCCTCAAGGAGCTGCAGGACATCGATGTAGCCAACGGACAGAAGACGGTTGGCGGCGGCGCAGCGCTAATAAATTCTGCAGCTGGTGTCGGTGGCAACGCTGCAAGTGGCGCCTCCGGCGTGGGACACGTACAGCAACGCGCACACACAAACCATCAGTTTGGGCACCGCAACAGCAAACGCTACTCGGGACTGTCCACAACCAGCGGCGGCGGCACACTCGAGGATAACGGTATTATGGCAATTGAAAATCTAATCGGTCGGCGTCTGTGCGACGTTGTCGGCTCAAATGCACTATCGACACCGCATCAGCAGCACAAAAATGTGGGCCTCATCGGTGGCACTTTAGCTGAGTGGTCGCATCTCTGTAGGTTGCTTCAAGCCGTCTCTCTTTCTCTTCATTTGCAAGCGTTACATACTTTTACTTTATGTTAACTCTGCAGTTGTTGCAGCTCTGTTATGTTCTGTTTATGTTATGCACATGTTAAGCAAATGCATCTGTTATTGCAGTTCAGCTACGTTTATGCTAAGAAAACACGCTTAAATGCCACTTTTAACAGCAACATTTGCAATACTAATCAGTAAGGAAATTTATGAGATTCGTATTCAGCTGGCTGCGCTTTAACATTTAACGGGATAATTGGTTCAGCAGCAAATTTCAGTTTACATTTTTTAAAATTTAAATTGGCAATTAATTAAATTTAAATTTAATCTAGCGCTTAACCTGACGTTAAATATATTGACGATCGATTTGTCTTTGTATTTTCAATAAGCTTTTTTTTAAAAAGCTAGTTTATTTGCTTGAGCTAAAATACTATATAAAATAGATTCATAAGCGATTGAACATCAGTTGGGTATAAAGTTATTTTGACGCAAGCGATCTAGTTAAACAGTTAACTTAATCACTTTGTTAAGTCCATTGTTTTCTGCGCTTGAATTCAGAAAAGTTGTAAAACATATAATAACAAGCAAAAGAATAATGATAATCTAAAATGCAATTTATTAAAAAATTTCGTAATTTCTGAAAGTTTGAACTTCCAAGCGTGAATTACAATATTTCGATTCAAAAACAAAAACGAAAAGTTTGTGAATTTAGCGTAGCATAAGCGTAGTACTAGATTATCTTAATTTGGCATGTCATTACATTATATTACACTCTTTGCTTTGCAATCGCTTTGTCTCGCCTGCGTCGTGTCTCGAGTGGGTTTATTCCAATCTCAGATCTGCTTGCAATAACTTGAGCCAGGGCGTTGACTCGAACGTATATTGAACATTATTAAGTAAATATATTTGTAAAAAAAAACATTACAAAAAAGGAAACACAGCCGACAGGCACATACTCTTCAGCTACTGTCATCATCGAAGGTTGTCTCCCAGCTGGCTGTGTTTTTGGAAGACTGCTGAAACTAAAAAACGTTAAAATCATTAAACTATAAGAAAATCACCTTTAGATTTACCGCACACGCGCCACCTGATTGAGTTGGTGAAGACACCAGCAGGGATTTAACATCTGAATTTTCGGGCTGAGTTTCCGGTTTTATGACCATCAGAACAGTTTCTTCCATTCCAAAACTATTGATGTGCCCTGTAATTGGGAAATTTGGACCTAGGTAAAACCTATGGTCAAATAGCTTTACTGCTACACACCTAAACTTTGTCTTTCGTTAGCCAATTCTTGTTCACGTAACGTTTCATTTCGATTCGTATCGGTCTCTCTGGGTCTCATCTGTGCACGAATTGGGTTCAGTTGGTAGCGCTTGTATTTTGACGCGTTTCACTTACCTCGATTTCCCTCTCCTTCTCCCTCTCTTGGCTGTAGGCCAGCCCGCCTTCTTCCCTTTTATATTTGGTCTTGCTGAAGATACTTTTTCTACGCTTTTCTGTTGTAATTTGTTTGGCATTTGATTCCCAGTCCTTTTGCCGATGTCTTTCTCTGAACTGTTCTTCCCTGGGGTCTGGAGATTTTTGCTCACGTTCTCGATCTCTTTCTCGGTCTCGTTGCAATTGACTCGTCTTTTTTCTATCGGACTTTGGTCGTTTTTTCTCTGCTTTGACGTAGTATTCGTCCTGATTTTCACGCGTCATTTTCATGGGTATGAATTTTCTTGGGAATTGATAGCCCAGCGATGAAGTCGATGTAAAGGAATCGTCCGCATTCTTACTGCCTTTAGCTGAGCGTGATTGATAACAAAATTTACCTAATTTTTTATTTAAAATGGAGAAGTAAATTTGGTGACTTAAAAGTTGAGAATTCAAATTGAGAAGAGCGAGTACGAGTAAATAGAATATAATATAATAATATATAAGAACAAGTTATGCGTGTATTGTTAAAAGATTTTAAATCCTTAAGAGATTATCGAGATTGCTGCTATTAAAATAGAAACATCCACAGGGAAAGGGGATATGTTTCTGGAGAGCGAATTTTTATCAAGAGTGAGCTTATGTTTCTTAAAACTATTTGTTTCTTAAATATGAGGTTTCGTTTGTTAATTGTTAAATTTTTTTCGGTAATATAAAGTGAGGTTATGTTCGATGAGACCTACCTTCCCTTTTACGCGACATCAGCTTTTCTAGGTCATTAGGATCCACATAGCCACCGAGGAACTCGTCTTGATGGCTGCCCACCATGCTCAAGCCGGGACTCAGCTTGTAGCCAAGTGTTTGATGCTTTTTGACTGAGTGCTTCGTTCCATTATTGAAATTCGCGACATGATTCTGTTTGCTGCTGCTAAACAGGTTGCCCCAGCAGCTCTTGTTATCATCCTTCTTATGGGACTGTTTTTCCGGATCTTCTGCTTCTGGCTTTTGGTCCGTCTTGTGATCCGTTTGCTGCACTTGCTTCGGAGGTTTTGGTTTCGAATGATTATTTTTATTCCTTTCGCCAGATTTGTGCAGACAACAGCAGATTGCCACCAGGAGCAGAAAGAGGAGCAGCGCCAAAATGGCCGCCGCATAGCCTACATAGCTATCGTCATCGCAATCCTCCTCGTTCGATTCCGCGTCCGTCGTGTCCGCCTCCTCATTGGTCTGGGTGCTGGGATCGCTTTGTCCATCGTCTTGGCGCGTCAAACGGTTTGGCTTTCGTTTACATGTGTCTTCCTTGTTCTTCGACTTTTTGCCTTTCTTCTTCTTCTTTTTAATCGCTTCTTTCTGGTTGACGGGCTGTTCGTCGCGTGTGAAGTCGTAGTCGATGCCATCCGCCTCATTTAACATAGGCTCATCTTCTTGCTGACGTTGTGTGGGGCACCGCCCGACGGCCGGGTCTTTTGTGGGCATCGCCAGAGTCTCGTAGATTTGCAGCACACCGCCCAGACCCGGATAGAACATCTCGTCGCGGTAGTGCACCTGCAGGTTCTCGCGTATCCAGATGCGTAGCTTTTGATTATAGGTCCGCTGGCTCATGCCCTGAAATCGATAGCAACTGGTCAGTGTTTTAAAGAACTTGACCAGTATGAAGGCGGTGTCCGGTGAGCGCAGATTGAAGATGCGTCGATGCTTGAACGGCAGAAAGATGTTACTCAGAAACCCAAAGCCATCCTCCATCTCGAGATGCGGCAGCGGCACAATCATCATCTCATTCTCGGCATCCGAATTCGAGCAGCCGTGATCCAGAAGGGCGCAGCTGGAGGCATCGTTTTCGCTGCTCTGCGAGTCGTTCAGCTGAATGGGCAAAATGCGCACGATCCTCAGCTGTGATAGGATGTCCAGTTCGGGTGCTCGCCAGGCATTCCCCTTAGTGTTCAGCACCATCTGGCACTGGCGATAGAGCTCCACCAGGCGTTGCACCGTGCACAGTTTGAGGCGTCCGGCATAATAAGAGACCTGTGCCACCGGCACCAGATAGTATCTCAAATATCCGCCCAGGGTATCGTAGAAGGCGCGCTGCAGCAGGCGGCGCGACTCCAAATCAGACATGCGCTTGAGCACCTGATTGACGCTATTGAAGTACTTCATCAGCATGTAGACGACGCTGTCCTGAAGCAGGCTGTGCGGATAGCACTTGGGCACCAGCAGCTCAAAGTCCTGGCGCGCCGACATGAGCGCAATTTCTTCCGCGGAGAAGCAGTGCTTCGGATAGTTGCCAAACAGATTGCTGCCCAAAAAGAGTTCCTTTCCTGTAGCGCCACATAACTCGGGCGTTTGTGGCAATACCGGTGGCTGCTCAGGTTCCCCATCCGATTCCGCTTCCAATTCATCTGGCGAGGCGGCCGCATAATACGTGGCCTTAATGCGATCCTCAATGCTGCGCAGCAGCTCATTTCGATCGACAAGATCTTCCTGGCGCCGCACTTTCTCCTGCCCGTCCAGGCTGGGCGACGACAGCTCGCTATTAATTTTGGCATCTGAATTTAGCTTATCTCTATACTGATGCAGCTCCGAGCTGAGCATCGATTGGAGCGTCAGCTCGTTTTGAAAATCGTTGGGCACCTCCAAAGTGGACAGATCAATGCTGTAGATGGGACAACCGCCGGGCGCCAGGAGAAACAGCAACGAGAACAGCACACAAATGTTCATAATAATTTTTATTGAGTACTCTCATTGTTTTTTGTTATTTTGAAACTAATTGCCAAGGCAACCAAAGCAACAGTTTTCGATATAGCAGATAGTGCTAGCAAATCGTTGCCAGTGCCCAACTAAAACCCCAACTTGGATACCATTCCCCATTGCAGCACGCGACACCGCCGAGATTGAGCGCAGCAATTTGGTCAACATTTGCAAGCTGGTGGTCAAGGAGCTGCTGGAGCAATCGCTGCGCTACGGGCGCATGCTCGACTCGGATCATCTGCCGTTGCAGCACTTTTTCATTGTCATTGAGCATGTTCTGGGGCATGGGCTGCGGCCGAAGAAGGGTCTGTTGGGGCCGCGCAAGGAGCTCTGGGATCTGCTGCAGAGCGTCGAACACTACTGTCCCGAGGCGCAGGATATTACGGCAAGCGTGCGGGACTTGCCCACGGTGCGCACCCACATTGGACGCGCACGCGCCTGGCTGCGTATTGCCCTAATGCAGAAGAAGCTATCCGATTACCTGCAGGCGCTCATCGAGCATCGCGATGATTCACTGTACGACTACTACGAGCCGCATGCTCTGATGATGAGCGATGAGGTCTGTGCCGCTAGCTTTCCCGCATGCCACGGACTACTTTAACCCTACCATTTTAGATTGTTGTCATAATGGGCATCTTGGTGGGCCTCAATGTCATCGATTGCAATCTGTGCGTCAAGGAGGAGGATCTCGACTCGCAGCAGGGCGTCATCGATTTTTCGCTTTATTTGCGGAGCAGCTCCCGCAATGCTGAGGCCAATGAGGAGTCGAGCGCGACGTCCGTCCAATTGGATGCCGCTGGACAGGGCAACATGATCGCCGTTCTGGATCAGAAGAACTATATCGAGGAGCTCAATCGGCATCTCAAGTGCGTGCACAGTGGTGTTCATCCAACTGACGCAGTGATCCAAGCTTCAATCTTTTCACAGCGCCACTGTTGGCAATCTGCAGGCCAAGGTCGAATCGCTGACCACCACCAATGCCCTGATGAAGGAGGATCTGGCCATAGCTCGCAACAGCCTGCTCGCCCTGCAGGCCGAGAACCAGGCCATGCGCCAGTCTGCCAGCCAACAGGCGGCTCAGAGTCAATCGGATAACAGCTCCACGGGCAGCGGCAGTGACAAAGACAAGGACAAGGATAAGGTTAAGGATAAGACGGACGGCTTGAGCACTGAGCTGGCGGAGGAGCGCAAACGCAGTGCCGAGCTGGAGAAGGAGCTTAGGCTGCAGGTCTCCCTGAAGGCTGAGTCCGATATGGCCATGAAGCTGCTGGAGAAGGACATACATGAGAAGCAGGACACGATTGTCTCGCTGCGTCGTCAACTCGATGACATTAAACAAATCAATCTGGAGATGTATCGCAAGCTGCAGGTGCGTATAGCCATGGCATCCTTCCTTTAAAGAACTGGAGATGGACGCGGTATGGGCAAAATCGGACGGGTAACCAGGGGAACATTAACTTAAAAGATTTGCTGGGTTTCGATTTCATTTGAATTAGCCAACCTACGTAAGAGACATCCAACAAAACACACTAACAGAAATGTTAGCGGATTATTTAATTTAAGGACTGACGCAACAGCTAAAAATTGCAATGGAAACATTCCAAGAATCTGGTAATTAGCGTAATTTCAAGATAGTTCAGATATGTATAGATGGGATTTTCATGGGAAGAGCATAACTTAATAGAGATTGGTAATTGTTTTAAAGCAATTGGTCAATCTTGAGAACAGTTAGATTTTAATCAGTGCTAAAGTTAAATGGAACAAAAGGTTTGGTGAGCAAAAGCTGATCTGTTAGCGGGGTGAAGTGCCCGGGTGAAGTCACCCGGCTAACAAACTTCGCAGTGCCTATTAATCCAAGCCGCGTCCATTTCTCCGACCCACGGAACACACACACACACACACACCCATTCACATGTCATCTCACATTCATCAACGAACTCATTTAGTCGCTTCGTCATTGGTTTGAATTCATTTGTTTGGCTTTCAAATGCTTTAACTACAAAAATTCAATCGCTCGAAAAACGCATTATGGCTCTTGAGTTAAACTTTAAAATCGAAAAAACGTAAAAGATAACAAGCCCCTACTCCACCCACTTTGAAACTCAATTAGGAATGTGAAGATGAGCTCACACAGAAGGGCGAGATGGTTTCTCGTTTGCAAACGAAAGCCTCACAAATTGGTAACATTTTACAATCGCTAGAAAAGAAATACGAGTCCAAACTCGTTGAACAGCAGCAGGTGAGCGCCAGTAACGGCGGCGGCGGCGGGGATCGTTCGCCCAACACGCGACGCCAGCAGAATCTGCAAAAGTTCGAGGCACTCACCAAGAAGCACAAACAGGACACTGGCCCGCCCATGAAGCGGCTGCACTTGAAGATGGAGGGCATACCACCCTTCAATCCCAACAACTACCGCAAGTCGCCGGCGGGCCCAGCACCGGGCGCTCCCCAGTTGCAGTTGCAGCCCGATGAGACAACCACGAAGACGCCCACATCTGCCAAATCCCTGAACGATGAGCTGGCCGAGGCAGCGGCCGCCGTGACGCAGCACTTCAAAGGGGGCGGCGACGGTTCACGCAGCGACTACGCCCTGTCCCGGGAACATGAGGCGACAGGAGACGGCGATGCCTAAAGAAGAAGCAGCGTTAACCAACTTTAGTTCTACTTAATTGTTAAGAAGGCATTTACTTAAGTTTATAATACAGTGAGCGCTCGCAAAAATCAAACCTTTGGATCTAGAATTGATTTCAATTTAAAAAATATAATTTCTTAAAAAATTAAAAATTCATGAATTCAGTAATATATATACAAAACAAACCTAACAAATTATTTCTTCTTATAAATACCGGTTTGTTCAGATTCAGATTAAATTTTGTCAATTAAAATAAAAAAAATGAGTTTTCCGTTAAAGGTTGAACTATATATTAAATCATTTCTATAGGCCAATTTAGTAAAAACATCTAATATGGAGTAAAATGTATTCAAATTATATAATATTTGT
>SCDT01002242.1:0-13787 GCA_004143765.1 Drosophila melanica | reverse complement strand
GTACATATACAACTAATATATATATATATATATATCTATATATATATATATACGTTTTAAGTCATTTATGTCATTTACTTATCTACATTTATATATTAATAATATAAAAAGTAGAGGAAACTCAATTCAATTTAATGTATTCGTAAGCTAGTTTGTTACAAAATAAAGACCAAGTCATATGAAGAAATTAAATCTATTTTATTTTAACGGTAAAGTGATATAATTAGAACAAAATTAACAATTTATTAATTAGTTTTACAAAGATATTTTAATGTTCATACATGTTTATTATTATCTGAGGTATTATCTGAGTTATAATAACTATTCCGAAAAATTAAGTCCGAATGTTTATGTCAGATTTATACTTGAGTTTTTGGACTCGGAGTACCGACTTTAAAATTAAAATATTAAAAAAATAAATTTTAAATTAACAATTTTTGATTGTAATTGATTGGCTGAACACCTACGAGTCCAAAGAGATTTAAAATGACCAGGATTGAAAAATTATTAAAATCAGCATAGGTAGTGATATTTATGTCAGCTTTGTGTTTTCAATCAATTTGGATTGAGTAGAATATTTTTTATATATATTTTTTTTATTTTTTTTTTACCAAAATGTCACATTACAATTTTTGCCAAAAATTGATCAATTTCCATAGAGGAGCTGTAATAGGTGTAGATTTCCAAGATTCGACTTTGTCCGAGTTGGAGTCCATTTTTTTTGGATGTGAGTGCATTTTTGTTTACTGTGATACCTTTAATATAGGCAAACGCTGAAAGCTTGTGTGAAGATACTTTAAAAATAACACAAAAAAAATCAATGACACACACATGCGAGTGTAGAAGTGTGTGCGTGTGTGTGTGTATTTGGGCATGCCTAGGTGGTTGTCTAGTTTGTTGCACTTAACCTAAAATTTATAGGGCTTCATTGGCGCTGGCTGCTTGGACCAAACGGTTTCTAATTCAGTTGCCGTCAGGTATTTCATCATACGACGTTAAATTTGGCTTTGGCAGCGTCATGAAATTTCTTGGGATATTGCTGGTTTTGTCCACTGCGCTGGCCACGGGCACTGCGCTCAGCTTTACTGTGACTTCCCGGATTTACATGGACGTGAAGCACAAGAAGCAGCCGCTGGGCCGCATCACGTTTGGTCTCTTTGGCAAAATATCACCCAAGGCGGTGGCCAATTTCCGGCACATCTGCCTGCGCGGCATCAACGGCACCAGCTACGTGGGCTCCACGTTTCACCGGATTGTGGATCGGTTTCTGGTGCAGGGCGGCGATATAATCAGCGGCGATGGCACCGGCAGCGTCAGCATCTACGGCGACTACTTTGAGGACGAGGACAAGGGGCTGGCCATTGAGCACAATCGACCCGGCTACCTGGGCATGGCCAATCGGGGACCCAACACCAATGGCTGCCAGTTCTATGTCACCACGGTGGGTGCCAAGTGGCTGGATGGAAAGCATACGGTATTTGGAAAGGTGCTCGACGGCATGGACACCATCTATGCCATCGAAGATGTGAGTGACTAAAATGGGAATCTAGTCGATGCTGAATAACATTTTTGAAAATCTATTTTACAGGTAAAAACCGACACAGATGACTTTCCCATTGAGCCTGTGGTCATAACGAACTGTGGCGAGCTGCCAACGGAGCAATTTGAATTCTACCCGGATGACTATAATATATTGGGCTGGATAAAGGCGGCGGGCCTGCCGGTCACCAGTTCCTTCCTCGTTCTGCTCATCTTCCATTACTTTTTTCGGCAACTTAACATGTACTGCTGACGACCTCTTTCGACTGTTTTGTCTTTTTTATTATTCATGCACGTACATCTAACACTTAACTAATTGCACATTGTCAGATTAACAGTTTCAATAAAATGAGGGTACGACCCAAAACAAATGCGTCCAATTGCTCAGGCATTGATCACGCCGCGCAGTAAAATTGGCATCGTCGGACCCATGTGCAGCTGAAAATGTGAACAGGATATTACAAAAAATTATAATATCAAATATATAAAAAATAAGAAATACCCCTAAAAACAAAAAATTATACTTTTTATTCCTTGTGTTGATATAATAATTATTAATAAAGCAGAACTCGTTTGAAATATAATTTTATATTATATTCCTATGTCAGCTATATATTAAAGTGGTTCGATTTGATCGATTCAAACATATAGGCTGTCTAAAGCAAAGCTAGCTAGTTGAACAAAGTTCCGATTTAAAAGATTTAACTGACAAATAACCGGACTGATATGATAATCCTAACCAAGAACGTACACTTATCATTAATGCAATTAAAGATAAAACTAAAATAGTAAAATCAAATAAATGAAACAAAAATAGACTTACATCAATGTACAAATAGTCCACAATACGCTGCTCGCGTTCGTAGTACTTAGATTCGGGCTTAAAGAGGCCAACCAAGCGCAGCTCAACGCCAGAGAAATTCGAGTGATAGGACGTATGGATTTTGGCCAGTGTAAAGTGATGCTTGTGATCGGGATAGACCGAGGGATTCAGACTGTTGTAATACTCCTCGATCATGCGGCGATCCTTATCGGTGATTTCACGCTGATGCCGCACGAACTCATCGAAGTCAAAGGAGTGCGCATGCTTCACCTTCGGATCCGTGTCCGCGTCTATCAGACGCTCCCACATGTTGCGATAGCTTTTTTTAAAGAACTCAGGCTGCGTGCATTTCTCGGCCCAGTACGTAAACTTCTTTTCGGGGCTGTTGGTAGTGAAACATTAGATTAGGTCTTAGCATGCAATTCTTAACAATTACTGATGCTCCACGGTAAAGTCCACATAGAGCCCGGGGATACGAGCCGCGGTACGTGCGGCTGCTATCAGTTTGCCGGGTCCAAAGAAATGAAATCGCATTTCGAAGCGCCGCACGCTATCCAGTGCCAAAGTACCCAGATCCAAAACATAGGCCAGCTGCTCGCAGGGCAGCGGCTGTACCGTGAAATGCCCGATGTTTACGGGCAGCGTGTAGCCCGTCGACTTGCTTTGATTCGTGTAGCTGTGATAGACCTTCTGGTGGATGGTATAGAGTTCCGGATTGATGCGCAGCCGATGTAGGTAGCGCTCCGCGACGAGCATCTGGTTGAGGACGATAGCATTTGGCAGCTCCTGATTGTTATTGACCAGCACATAGGTCTGCACCATCTTGAAGAATTGGATGTCATGCAGGCGCTGGCGATCACTGGGCATGTCGTCCTCACTTGCGGATAGTTCGCTAAAATCGGGATCCTCCACTTTCCCCTCGCCGTTGGCCGGTGGCTCCAGGTCGGTCTCTGTGATGCTCTTGAATATCTCGTAATTGTAGATTTTGCGCATAAATCTGTACTCCTCGATGATATCGTCGGTGCTCTGCTCCACCTGGGGCAGCGGCGTTGACATACTCAATATGGGCATGATGCCCTGCCCGCGCAGCCGGAAGAAGCTGTTGGCGGTGTTGTTGATTTGCACTTGGAAAATGCGCAGAAAGTTCTCGTTGAAGCCAAGAATGCCGCTCAGCTTGATCTTTTCGGTGGCCAACGGTTCCAGGAAAAATTCCTCATCCTGCATGATTTTCGCGTAGCCATCGGTGTAACGCGATGCTTTGTCCTCTTGTCCCACTAGCACCAATTGCAGCGGATATTTGGTCACATTCGTGATGCGTATAACGGCGTTAAAGGTCTCGTACCAGGGCTATAAACATATTTATGTAGATCAAATAACTGATTAGATAAGTTTCGTTGGGTATTTATCACATCAAACAAAATATAAGATTATCCCATTTATATTTGTGAAAATTTTATAAATAAAAAAAAAATTATGTCGGGCTAAGCCAATTAATTAGCATTCATATTTTATATTCCTAACTATTTGATATAATTTTTTCTGAAAAACTTCTTTTTATACCCTAAACCCATTGAAAAAGGGGTAAAAAGGGTAAATTGGTTATAATACGCACCCTTATATTAACATAGACGTTATCTCTGCTGAATCTAACCTTCTCCGCGAGATTGACGAGCACTACCGATAAATACTGGCTACTCCCGCCGATCACATCCAGCTGGAAAAGCGACCTGACCTCATGTGAGCGCCGAACGTGTGGAAGATGGATCAGGCAATTCTGCCTTTCCATTGTCTGTACTTGACCCATCTTCTCGTAAAAGTAAATGAAACGATCGGAGAAGCAGTACTCGGAGGAGGGTTCCGACAGGTGCTGGCTAGATTCGATGTTCAGTCTGTCCAATATGTGATCGATAGTGTGGTGAACGAAGGAGGTGGAGCTGCAGAGATCGCTATCATCGACCGATGGCCGCATATCGTCCATGCAGATGTAGATGCGTCGATGCGAAAGGTCGAGCTCATTGATAATCTCATCGATAATGTCCAATATGAGACTGCCGTCTTCGTGCTGCCTGCGGACCTGACAGCGGCATTCCCGATATCGCGCCGTCAAGTTGGACTGCTCATCGCATGTGAAATTGTACTCCAGGGTACGCATGATCTCCGAGAGAAGCTCAGAGACGATGTCGTCGGGATCGTGGTCGTCAAGGCCTGTGTCGGATTCCTCAATGCGTTTCCATTTGAACGTGGCCATGGTGCAGCCATTATTGATGATTTCCACATTATGGTCGAAGGGCTGACCTCGATCGAAGAGTACCAGCTCCGGTTGTGGGATATGAAGCTCGGGCACCAGAACCGTGATGCGCAGCGGCAGGAACTTCTGTACTTTATAAAATGCCCAGACATTGATGCGTCCCTCGATGAGCTTGCAAAACAGGTGTTTCACAGTCGATTTGTTTAAGCTGACGAAAATCTCCTTTTGTTCGTGCGCTGCCAAAGAAAAGTGGATGTGCTTATCGAATGAATGCTCGTAGAGTTCCTTGATCCGGAATGGACCCACAGCATCGAGCAGTACGTGCTCAATGGCCAAATTCGTTTGATTGATCAGTTGGGCCGTGCGTATTTGTGGCCGCTCCTTGAGCGGATCCTGCGTCTGGAACTTAAAGTTAAGCTGCTTGCGATCCCAGCCCAGCTGGCAATCGACAAATTTCGCTCGAGCAGTCAGACGGATAAAATATTTGCGTTGCGGAAAATTTATATCGGTAATGACCACCAAGAAGTCGCTAAAGAACAGACCCTGCTCGTAGCTGGTCATCATGATCTCCATACTGTCGACACCCTGCGGTGGCATTTCCAATAACTTGGGCATTAAATCAAAGCGTGCCGCCAGCGGCTGATTAACACAAGCGCTCGTCTTTATCGCCGGATTGTAGGTGTTGCCGCGAGTGTTGGTTATGCGATATGATCGCTGTCCTAGATTGGTCACCTTAATGGGGAATCGATGGGGGTAGATGTTCGCATTAAAGTTCTCCTTGGTGTCCGTGAAGAGCAGGCCCGCATCGAAGCTCTCCCTCAGGTTTGGGTCAAAGTAGATCGGCACGCCCTCAACCAAAAACTGAATGGGTATTTCCATAATATTATCATACTGTAGATCAATATATAGTGTATTCTCATATAGATCTGGATCGGTAAACTGGGATACCAGGGTCGTATACATGCTCTGGCCGGTGGGCGCCAGTTTGCCGCCTCTCGTTGTTAAATGCTGATACTTGATGTCTTTCTGGAGGAGTTGGGTTCAATATTTGATTTGATTAATCAACAAATAAGTGGATACGTGACTTTGACAATTAAATATTTGATCAGCGCCAGGAGCTGAGTCAGTCCTTTAAACCATGTCTGTCTGCCCGACTTGATCAATGATTAATTTTGCCCCCGTTTGATTAATATCGATAAAAATCGATTTTAAGACTTGCGTTTCTTAGCATATATCGGAGACTATTTTAATTTATTACTTTACTGTTCTTGTAAAGTTAAAATAGATTTTACATTTGTAATACCCTGCCCAAAAACACCCTATCAACAGCGTAGCTAATATTAAACACTTACCAATTTCATACTGAGTATCGTGTTGGTCGGCGAATGATTATGTATATAGAAGTGCAATTTGTGCAACTCGCAAACCTGTAGACGTATATGCACAATGTCCGGTGTAATGCGTATTTCCGTGGGAGAGACATTTGAAATCAAATGATAGGGATATGGATGTGGATTGCCGACAATTGCCAGCAGACCGGATAGTTTGTTTTTACCCAGCACACGGAAATTGATGAGACATTTGGCAACCACATGGGAATTGGATCCGATGTAGAACTTCCAGTGGCCATCGCGAAAGCCCATTTCATTTGGCTGTCAAATTGCCACAGTTAATTGAAATATATTGTTGCGCTATGATAAAAAAACTCACAATGACATCATAATGTATAAAGCCGCCAACATTGGAGAAATTCAGAAATTCCATATCGAAGGTGTATTCCTCACCCGCATAGATGGTGCGATCGGTCAGATCGACAATGTTGTCCCATTTGATGTCCGGCGTGCAGCAGTTGTACTCTAACCATAACTTTGAGCAAAGATATTCCGATTTGATCAGTGTCATCACCCGATCCTCATCGCTGCTTTCTGACGATGGTATTGGCATAGCCGGACAGATTCGCACGTTGAGCGAACGATGAAAGTAGCCGACACGATTTGGTATAACTATTATGGTAATACTACGTCCAGTATTGGGTCTCAGATAAATAATCTCATTATCGCAATACAGCTCTGCCGGATCACTGGGTATCAGATTCCAGTCCAAAAATATAAAATTGTTATGCTTGTTCAGCAGACTAAAATAGTTCGTATTCAACAGAGTGAGTAATGCCTCTTGAACGACCCGTTTGTCCGTTTCGGTTTTGTCAAAAATCTTCTGTTTTTTCAGATTTTGCAGCAGATGGGCGGCCATTGCAGGAATTGGCTCTGTGAGGTAAACCGCATTAGATTTGAATAGACAAAATAAACATAAAGAAAATCGAAATATACTAAAATTTTAATATTCCATAAATTTATCTAATTGATGTATTATAGATTGATACATTTCTAAATCGGGTATTTTTTTAGAGAAATTTTCATTAAATTTTTGTTTTTTCAGAACAATTTTTGCGGTATCAGAAAAAGTAGGTTTGGTAAAGGATATAAATTGGTTATTAATTGGTGAGTTCACAAAATATTTCAAAATTATTGTAAAATATTTAGAAATGAAATTGATCTTTGGAAAAACAAATTCAAATCATTTTGCTCTGGAAACTTTATGATACAGAGCGAGGCTAATTTACACAGCCAGTAACAAAGGAACCAATCTTTGAATTGAAAATAGTTATATATACGGGTCACACCGATCAAGAATATATAGAATCAAGGACATGCAAAATAGTATTACCCATGATTTCCTCTTCAAACTGTACGCTATAGACGGACTCGTTGACAGATAGCGATTTTACCGATTGCATATCGGGCTCCACAGAAATTTGCGCAATATCATCTTCCAGATGATGATCACTGAGTAGATCATTGTGAACCTGCTGCAATTCTCGAATGGGATCTTTAATGGTAATGGGCAGCATTTCAGATGTCTCGCGTATATTGAGGACCAATGGCTGATCCAAACCGTCATCGGTGGCGGTCACCTGGAGGGTAATGGGCACCGCCAGCGGATTCATGAGCAGTATGAATCGTTTCTGTGGCACAGCAAAGGGAATACTACCAAATTCAACGAGTTGTGGAAACGAGCGCAGCTCAATAAGTTGCCCAGTACCCCTTAATAGAAAATCATTCAAATTTTGGGTATTTAGTGAAAAATTAAAAGTATGGAAAACTTACTTTACATCAACATCACAGTACATGCCGTTGCTCACACTGAAGCGCAGCGTGGCTATGAAACGCTCGGGCGTTATGCTGAAGAAGGAGACGTGAAAGACGCCGCGTTCGCATGGTCCCAGTTTGAAACCCTCGACGGGCGTAACGCGGACACCACAGGTGTCCGGTTGCAAGCACTCCTTATATTTGACCTTGGTAGAAACACCTGATGCGATTTGATGTTATTTTTTTTGGAATTTCATTAGCTGCTCGCTTACCGACCATCCACATTCAGGATTTTAACTGAAGCGCAATGCTCCTCGCCCAAATAGATCTTGCGAAAGTCGATCGTCTTGGGGAATACCTCTACTTCGATACCATTGATCTCGCCGTCAAGGATTAGCAAATGGGTTTCCATGCATTGGCTGGCATCGGTGAAGCAGAATTTGAAATAAGTGCGCAGAAAGTATGGTGGTTCGACGTCTTCGGGAAAAACGTTGTCATCATCGCTGATCGGTTGAAATGTGATGGTTATATTATATGCTGAACGCGGATCGAGTACATTGGGCATTTCCATACTGAAGTGAACCGCTGCTGACGCAGAAAAGGACAAACTGTCGCTTTTGGAATCGTCATCAAAATCGTAAAGTAAAACACTGTGCATGCTGACAGCGGACTCCAGTAATTTTTCAGATATTTTCGAGTGATCCGAGCGGCTAGAGAATCCTCCGGTTTCGTGTTCGTCCCCTTCGTCTTCTTCTTTATAGAACTCACCATTGACTTTAACGTTATGAGGGGATTCGTTGCACACAGTTATTTTCCGTACTACACTTTCGGTGTATTTGGTCAGGCCAAAGGACATGTAGCCCCTGTTAACGTATACTCCGATTGACTTGGGCGTGAATTCGAAGACTATAAGCTTGGGTGGACCTGAAAAAAAGTTGCGGCTTACTCATTTATCAGATAATTCGGTAATGATACTTACTCCCGTCAAATTTAACATTAAAGAAACCTTTGTATTCCTGCAGTTTTCTCGGTTCAAATTGGATAAAAACCTTGATAAAGTCGTGTGCCATTATTACCGCTTTATTAAAAAAGTTCAGTCTCAATCCGGAAAAAGTACTGCAAATTTCAAATGGAAAACAATTTGTTAAAACTGCATAGTTTATTAAAACCAAGAACTTTGCCTTACTTTCTGTGCTTTATATGCACAGGTTCCTTGGTCGGATTATAAATAATCATCTCATAAGAGGAAGTGTCGCTGGGCACAGTGGAGGGCATTCTTATTCGATCGCAAATATACGTTTCTTTTAAGTGCGCCAACACTGTGGGAAAATTGAAAAGCAATTAAAAAGAAATTCTAGACTAGATATTAACCTATACTGATACTAATAATTTTATATATATATAATAATAATAATAATAATAATAATAATAATTTATCGAAAATGATATATATCACATATATTGTTGGTAGCGACTTGATACTTGAATATAAATGTTCAGATATATTGAACAAATTTCCGTTTTTAATATAGAAATAATAAAGGACAACTTACCGAGTACGGGCACTTGAAATGTTATGTTCGGGTGATAGGAGTGAATAAATATGCAACGTGGACGATTTATTTTATTTGACGTCATATTACGTATACTGATTCTTACAGTTAGCGTCTTATCGGTATCAATGTAGCGATTGAGCTCACGCTGCGGTAGCAAAATCATGGTATCATTGGGACTGTCCGTGGTGATGCTGATCATCCGGGGATACTGTACGGAAAGACAATTGAATAGTATAATAAGAAATAATATCAAATGTGATATACAAATACCAGTCCATTGTTGCGAATCGAAAGGGTCAATCCATATGTTGAGTTTTTATGAAATTGAGACCTATATATTATCAATCGGGGCGTAATATGCAATCCGTCGACCAAATTGGTATATTCACTGTAGTCTATAATATACAAGGGGTATTTACAAGGAAAAATCGGATAGTCGCATCCGGACTTACACTCTTTGGCAATACAGCAGTTGTAGGAGTGCGAGTGGGTGCGTCGATGTGATGGCATCCGTGGTGGAGGCTCAGTTTCACTTATTATCGAATCCTCGCCGTACTCCTCACCTAGCTCATCATCAACTGAGCTGAAGGAATCTTGTTGTTGGACCCATGCCATTTTTCTATGATTTTCATTGAAATTCCTAATAAATGTTTGTGTGTATTACTTGTCACTGATATTTTCATGTAGCCCAGCTGGTCAAGTGTTTTCCGAATTTTCTAGTTAATCAGGGATGTTCGACTATAAGATACTCTGAATAGTTTTTCACATTAATGAATGCACAGTCCGGGTATATTTGCAAACGTGTCTTATTGGATTCAGAGCACGCGATTATATTATACAAAGACACACATTGAAATTTTTGGCAAAGGCAATGGCGCAATCTTATATTACGTATACGCCCCGTTGTTGTTTGGGAAAAACAATTTCAATTTGGCAAAACTCAACGCAGCGTGTCGCCGACAAAACGTCGAACGTATTGGGCAGAGACAAAGACAGCCAGCCGGAACGTGGCCGGAGTCCGGGCTCCGCTTCAAACGAGATGCCAAAGCAGCCGCAATACAACATGTGCAGTCGCAGCGCAGTCGCTCCGATGCAGCAGCCGCAGCAGCAGCTGCTGAGGAGCTGCCAATGGATGAACAAAGCCGTTGCCAGCCTTATTTATTTGTTGGTCCGGTTCTCCGTTGATCTGTTCATTCTGCATTTGGCAAAGGGGTCCGTTTGTGCAAAATTAATGATATGGGCAAGTACGGTGAAGATGGCCGTCGACCCGACCGTCGACGTGTGCGGTTAGGTCGGTTCGACTGGCCTCGTCTATTGCCATTTTTATTGTCAACGGACGCAAGTAGAAAAATTGGCCCCAAAGCCAATGCAACCGCAAAACGAACAAGGAAAATTGAAAGCAAGGCAGCCGCACAGTCGAGTTCCAAAGGATGTGCTGATGCCAAACTATTTTGCATGTGCTACCAAGCCCCCAATCCATAGCATCCCAATCGTCGGCCGCATCGTCCCATTTGTTCACCGCTTGTTTGTACGCTCCCCGGTGGGCGTGTTTGTGCTCTCAATTTCACGTCCTTCGCCCTCGCCCTGTGTTTATTATCGCCGGCAAAGCGCTTATAAATCACGCCACTTCACATGCACCCGAAGCACCGCCGGGATGCCCACGGACACGGACACGGACACACGAGGAGGCTCTGGTACACAGATAATGGAAGGCCACTGTCCACACATGTCAGTTGCGGTGTCGGTCGGCGACGGCGGCGGTGGCGACGGTGGCGACGGCGGCGTAACAAGATACCCGAAAGTTGCACAGTCTTTCAATGCTTGCAGCATGCAGACCCAAGTCGGTGGCGAAAAATTGACTCCTGCGAAAATAATGACAAAGAGCTGCGTCCTTTGTTTTGTGTATGTGCTCCTTTTTTTTCAAGTTCGTGCTAAGGGTATTCTAGTTTCATCACAAAATATATCACAAAGTCAGGTAGAAAACGCTTGGTCCTTAGACTTTAGATGTATTTATGATTTTAATTTAAATTAATTTAATTTTTTTAATTTAATGTAATGTCTTGTATTATTTGAACTAATGTTCGCGTTGATAATCATCATCAAATTTGGAAAACATCGATATATTGATTTTAAGATATTTTTAAGATCAATAACGTCAGGTTTGTGTTTAAATAAAATATCGAAATATCGTAAAAAAGATTATCAAATGAAAATAGTATGCTGTCCATATACGATTTTTCGAGTTTTTAAAATTTCAAGTTCGAACAGAAATCTTGTTATAGAATTTGAGATACACCAAGTCCATAAATCAAACCTAACCCTAAAAGTTTAATTTGTTCAAATTAATTGGTTTGTGCTTACAATCTTGAATGGAACTGAGCTATTTTTATATAATCTGATATAATGCCAAAACGCTTTTTTTATTTTTTTTTTATTTTAGAGAGTGTAGAGGGTCGTAAACCATATCCTCTGGGTATGATTGGACATGTGGTGGTATTTTATGTACTGCAAATATCAAAAACCAAAAACTGATTTATATTTTCGAATTGAAATTTGATAGACAGCTATGCCCCAGAGTGCCGTTTGCAGCTAAATTGGCTTATAAAGTGGCAATTTATGCGCATTCAATTGCTGCCGTTAGCAGCCGCTGTCAATTGAATGTCCTCATTATGTGAGGACAACCCTTCAGAAAGAAGCTGACATTTCTATGACATTATTATAAGTCGGCTGCGAGTGGCGTTGAGCACACTGAAGTGGCTGCGTTTAATGCGATTCGCTTTTCGGTTTGGTTTTTACGATTTGGACACATTTTGGTCTGAGGTTTCAAAGAGTCCAGTTCTGGAGATGATATCGGGCAACGAACTGTCCGACAAGGTGAATTCTCGGGCTGGTTTCAATAACACCACAAAAAAGCGAGCAAGAAAAGATGTGAAAAATAGAGCCCAAAATGCTAGCGAGGTTTTTATTTGTCCGGCTTATGTGGTCCTTACGACTGTAAAGTGGCAATTCTTTAGCAATTTATGTTGCCAAACCAAAGTCGAGTGTGTGCCCGGCGTTGCCTGCAACAGCTGACGCCAGCTGCTGCCCCTGGAATACACCACGAAGCCGCCACAGTTCTTCCTCTAGCGTTGTTGAAGGGTTCGCGTTTTTTTTTATTTTTTTATTTTTTTTTTTATATATATTGTTGGGTCCGTCGGCTGTGAAATTTTCGTGAATTTATGAGCACTTGAGAGCAGGCGCCATCGCCAGCGGCTGCGTTGTCCTCAACGACAGCCTCGTCCTGGCGACTTTGTTGGCCTAATATAAATTTCAACTTTAACAACAACTGCGCGCGGCCATCGCCTGGCAACATTTTAATGCGCATCGCGGCTACTTTTTTGGGCGGTTTTTTTTGTATATGCTCTATGCGATGGGATGGGAAGGGTATATGGGGGTTGCGTTTGCTATAAGAGCTAGATCCACTAAATTAGGACTTAATTAGCAGACCAGGATGGGTCTTAAATGTTATGTTAAAAACTGAGTTTGTTACAATTTTATAAAAATTTTGGTAAGAATTGATTTTTTGCATCAGCGTTCATTAACAGAATACTTATTCAAGAATTAAGTATCTTTGGAGTGGGAGTCAGGAGTGCAGGGTATCTGGCAGTCAGGCACTATTGATTAGAGCACGTTTTCCAAGTGGCAGCAGCAGCGCAATAAAACGCTCTTGCGAATGCTTTGCAAGGATTGCGGCCAAGTGTGCGCGCTCGTAAATCGTAGACGCAGCGCAGACGCAAAACCCTTTTGGCCGTCGCATAAAAATTAGTTTACGTGGCACATAATTTTACATTAATTTCATTTCAAATGACCGGAGCGATGCCCCCACCCCCATTAGAAAAGGCACGTTGCCAAGTACAAGTAGATATGTGTGGCAAACACACTCGAATGCTGCCACCCACATGGAAAACTAACTGAGACAGGGATATAGAAAGAGAGAGAGAGCGAGAGGAAGCCTTGCCAAAAACCACTTTGCCACATTTTAAAGTATCTGTCACATAAAATACACACAGACTATTGGCAGTGGGCGTCAGCAGCGGGGCAAAGCCTAGAGGGGGCTAAACAAAATGCAACAACATATTTTGTTTTTCTTCAGCTGCTGCTGCTGCTGCTGCACATTGAAAAAACAGTCAGGCAAACAAGAACAAGAACACGAAAACAAACACAAATTCTTATAAAATGATAAGTTGCGCTGCTACGAGACAGCTTTGACGTCGACATCGACGCTGACGTAGACGTCAACGCAGCTGACGGGGCCGCAGCACTGAAGTCAAGTGAAATGTATGAGCAACAACAACAACAGCAGCAGCAGCAGCAGCTACAACACTATCAAAAAACTAGACAAACACAACAATTATATTTGCAGTGTCGAAGATTAAATACCCTAACACCTGTTTTATTATTATTATTATTATTATTATTTTTAATTTTATTATTAT
>SCDT01002241.1:959-13293 GCA_004143765.1 Drosophila melanica | reverse complement strand
ATCAAATTTTTTAACTATAATAAGCTATTTTTCAAGGGGAGAGAGAGTTTTAGAAATGAAGTTAGGAAGAAGACTAAAGAACTAATGAATGAGATTTTAAATATTAACAAGAATGATGCGTAATGAAAAACTCTCTAAAATATTACTCAATTAATAGCTTCGATTGAATCTGCTGTTATTTTTAATTTTGTTTTCAAGATTTTTATCTAGTGAATTTATTCACATTCCATTCAGATACTTAGAACCTCACTCAAAATTTGCTTTAACTCCCTTCCAGATTTAACCAATGGCACTGGGTTCATATCGAAGTGTCTGCTGGCCAATGCGGATACCCTGTGCGCTGCAGTCAGCCCCCTGATGGATCCGGATGAAACGCTGCTCGCTGGCTACCATGAGAAGTGCGTGATGAACAATTACTTTGGCATTGGCATCGATGCCAAGATCTCGCTGGACTTTCACAACAAGCGCGAGGAGCATCCGGAGAAGTGCCGCTCCCGTGCACGCAACTATATGTGGTACGGGGTGCTCGGCTCCAAGCAGCTGCTGCAGAAGACCTGCAAGAATCTGGAGCAGCGCGTGCAGCTGGAGTGCGATGGTCAGCGCATACCGCTGCCGGAGCTACAGGGTATTGTGATACTGAACATACCCAGCTTTATGGGCGGCACCAATTTCTGGGGCAGCAGCACCAAGAAGGACGACATCTTTCTGCCGCCCAGCTTCGATGATCGCGTCCTCGAGGTGGTCGCCGTCTTTGGCTCGGTGCAAATGGCCGCCTCGCGTTTGATCAACCTGCAGCACCACCGCATCGCCCAGTGCCAGAGCGTTCAGATCAACATACTGGGCGACGAGGAGATACCCATTCAGGTGGATGGGGAGGCCTGGCTGCAGCCACCGGGCATGATACGCATTCTGCACAAGAATCGCGTGCAAATGCTGTGCCGCAATCGCAGCCTGGAGGTGTCGCTTAAGAGCTGGCAGGAGAAGCAGCGCCAGCATAGCATTTCAATACAGCGCGATGCCTCCTCGACAGCCTCCGAGCATGCCCAATCCACCGACGAGGTCATATCAGAGCGCGAGTGCTATGTGCTCTTGAATTTCATAGAGGCAGTCAGTTCGCTGGTGAAATGGGTCAAGTTCTTGATCATCTCGCATCCAGCACTGCAGCATGATCTCTATGAGGTGGCTTGTCGCGCCAGCGAGGCACTGGAGTCCATACATCCGCAGGGCAAGCTCCTGGAGGGTCCCTCGCTGCGCACCAAGCTGGTGGAGGTGATTGACTCGTCCCGCCAGCTATACGACGATGCCTGCACGCTGCTGCGCGATCGTGGACACAGTCTGATACTGCGCGAGGATCTGGAAACGAAGCTGAGCGCAGCGCTGGCCAACATGGAAATGGAGCTGAAGAAGTGCTCCGTGCAGAAGTGCATCGATGGCAAGCTGCGCGCCTACTTCAATGTCCTGGCGCCCAATGAGGAGGTAAAGTGAACCCATTCAGACTACTCCTTTGATTCGCTAACAAATATCTGCTTTCTATTTCTACGCACAGTCCGATGGACGGCGCAAATCGCGTCCATTTTGGGTACGTTTGCGGTCCGGCTCCACCGCCGGCCAACAGCAATTTAAGCCGCCACTCAACAACACCCGCGAGGCGGCCAATAACTGGAGCGTCAACGAGGTGGTCACCTGGCTGGAGACGATGCAGCTATCAGAATATGTGGATAGCTTCCTTAAGAATGACATACGCGGCAAGGAGCTGCTCACGCTGGGCAGACGTGATCTCAAGGATCTGGGTGTCGTTAAAGTGGGTCACGTGAAACGCATACTGCAGGCCATCAAGGATCTAAGCGAGAATTAGGCATGGTTTCTGTCCAACAAATGGGTAGTACAAAGTTAGGTCTGCGAAAAATAGGAAATAAGTGGTAATTTCTTTTGCTGCTATTTAGTGGGGGGCGTGGCTGTTTAGTGTTAGCATGTTGATTTTATATGGGAAAAATGCATACAACAATCACTATTTATAGATTAGCTTAGCTAAAGATGAAAAAACTGCATAGATTTTTCTGTATTTTGGGCTGCAAGACGCTTAACTAACGAAACAAACATTTATCTGTACTCAAAAAGAAAAACCAATGAAATCGATTAACAAACTCTATATACATATTTATTTAGAAATAACTAATTTATTTTTCCATCAAGACATATTAATATATGTATACATATACAAATATATATACATCTCTATGTCTATATATGTAATAACTATATATATAAATAACTATGGTTTGATAAGACTTATCATTTTCTGTTCTAGCCAAGTAAGCGAACTGAATTTCATGGATATGTACCTACACATATATAAATATAATTATATATGTATATAAATGCAAAATTATTTAATTGACAGTTAAACGAATTTAAACGTAGTGGCACATGCAAAAACCAAAAAAAAAACCTAGCTAGCTTTAAGAACAATTTGAAATTCAATTTACGCTTAGCAAAAATGTAAAATCCCCCAAACTATACACCTCCTCCCTAAAAAAACAAAAATGGAAAAAACTCCCAACTCAAAGATTATTCTAAATTTATAAGCAATTTCAATTTTACAATTGTAAAACTCTTATAAGACATCTATACATAAAAAAAAACCACAATCTTAACATATTATTAAATTTAAATGATTAGCTGTTCCCCCAATCCCCTCTATAATAAACATGCAAATATTATAGGTAACAAAGAAAAGTCTGTTAAAATGTGTCATTTTTTATGTATTACCAAGAAACAAAACAATGCAAAATTTAAAAGATTTATTTAAACTTAAATTTAATTTAAATTTAGAACCTAAGTTTAAATTTAAGCATGAGGGTACGGCTTGGTGCGGGGCGCCTCCACCCTGTTTATTTGGATACAAAACAAAATTTAGCTAGCATGGAGCACAGATTATTGTGTTTCAGAACTTTTTTGGTATACCTTTTACTTGTTTAGTTAAGTGGTAACAACTTTTGTCTTAGCTGTTAATATTTAAGAAATTGTGCTAAATTTTGATAGTTACCTATTTTCAATTAGCAAATGAATACTACATACCATACATATATTACTATATGTATGTATATATATATATAGCTGCATATATGTTAATGTCTTTTGAGTAAAGCCATCCATCAATCACAACCGTTTCAATACATGAAGCGTGCACATATATTTACTTACGTTACTTTCAAAATATTTGCTCAAGCTGTCTCCAATTGAGTGAGTTTTTTTGAAATGTCACAAAGATAAAATGTATGTCATACCTATACCTATAAATATATAAATATATATAACAAGTCTCTTGAGCGACGTCTATACATTGTATATTTTTCGATATTGAAGTATAAATGAGCCCAGACCAACTCGATTGATTTGTTGTACAACCACCTTTGAGCCACAAACTTCCATTGTTTTTATGTAGCACGATCAACCCTACAAGTTTGACACATCTTTGTGAAACTATATACGCTTATAATAAACCTTCGTCTAACAAGGCAACATTCTATTTATGTGTAACTTTTTAATTTAAGAAGTAAATAAGTTCAACTGCATTAACAATAACAATCAATCTAAACACAAAACTAACTCAGAAACAATTGAAGCATTTTTTTGACAAATGTATTTTCGAGAAACCTTTAAACACAAACCAAAAAATTACTTATAACCAAAACTGTATCTAAAAAAATCATATAATTTTATCGTTCGATTCAAAAACGTTTACTATTTTTTCATATTTTTATTATTGATATTAATCTTATGCATTTTAATTTTATTTTAACAATACTGTGATAACAGCTTTCTAAAAAAATCTCCTTTGAAACTAAATTTAATATAAATCCAGTAAAATCGAAATAAATTAATGTTAATGTTTTCGAAAATGCAGAAAATAATAGAAATATAATATTAATAATAATAAATTGAAATAAAATAAAATGAAAAAATATATATAAAATAAAATACAAATTTAATTGAAAATTATACGGACAACAATCGATCGTTAAACTAAAACCGCAGTAGTTTAGAAAAAATATCCCTGAAGAATACTAATGCCTACAATAAGTGAATCCATGCAATATTCTAAAACTGTTAAAATCTATATTAAAAAAATATTTTAAAAAAACCCAATCTTGCAACACTACAACCCAGATATAATATGCAAATTATAATAGACAAACATTTTCTTGATGAAAATTTCAATAACAGCAAAAATAATAAAACAAAACACAAAACAAAAACTTATTGCTGTTTCCTTTTATTTCACAACTTCAGAGTAAGTAGATAAACAAATTAACATGCCCGTTTTAATAAAAGTAAAACCACAAACTTTGTTTAAAACTTTCATTTATTTGATTCATACAATTGTTTAATTTTATTTTTAAACCATCACTTGTTTTTTTTTTTACTTTTATTTTTATAAGTTTCTGTTACACTTTCTGTAGGTATTTTTTTAAGTTGGTACATATGGCTCTATGTCCTTTTATAAGTTCTTCTTTTAATCTTTGCAAGGCTATTTGGTGTGCCTTAGTTTTTTTTTTTTGTTGTTTATGACAATTGGGCAAAATTATCGAATAGTTATAAAGTTGGTTTAATTTAGCTATTTATTGCGTTTTCTTGTGTTGTTTTTATTTTTAAAATGCGTTCGCATTCTGGCGTGAAAGTTAATTTTTTAATTTTTTATGTTTTTCTCAATTTTCAAATAAAAATATGCAAATTTTGGAATTATCTTTTAACGTATATGCTTGAACACCACTATAGAGCACACCAATCAGATCGTACTATAAGTGGTATTATTATAAATATTTTTCGATTTATTTGTATACATTTTATTTCGTAAACAAGCTATATATCAAGTTTGTTCTTAAGTAGATTCATATTAAAGTTTCCTAAAATTTGTTAAGTACGATAGTTAAAACTAAATGAGTTTCAAATGTTTTGGTTTTTTTGCTTTCTTTTTGCCTTTTTGTAATATCAAACTGTAATTATAAAGAGAGTTTTGAGTGTAGGTGTGTATGAGAGTATGTGCTTAATCTGTTGAGTTCTTCTATTTCACCAAGGCTATATTTAATTAAGTTCTTGCTTTGAATGTTGTCTAACTAATGCATTTTGAAGTTTGGTTTTTATTGCTTTGAAATCTCATAGATTGCGAATAATAAACAAATGTTTGTTTGTTGCGTTATTTGAATGTTTGGGGCATTGGATAACATGGGGTTTTGTAACTGGGGGAGTTTTGTTTTTAACTATAAGACTCAGTTTTCAACTCAACAGTTTCAAGTAACAGACAAGCCTTTTAATGAAAAACATATAAAAATACATATTTAACTGTTTTATAAATACCACTGAAGCTTTGTTTCTTTTTTTCGTATATTTATGTATTTGTCTTTCTTTTTTTTTTAATAAAAATATGTATATGCAAGCAACAATTAAGCTCAATACTGAAGTTAATCACAAACTTATGGGTAGTGAAATTTAACTTCAGTTTAATGTTTTTTAAATACTACATATTAAGCATTACATTTTTATTTGTGAAATTATACAGTAAGTATAAACTTAAACCATCAACTTAATATTCGCTTGTAGTGTTTATGCAAATTTATTGTTAATTTAAAGCATTTTAATATGTTTTGTTTTGTACTCAGAAATAAAATCAATACGCTTTACAGGTTCCAAGCAAATAACTTCTCAGTGTTGACAAATTCTGTGGTTTTCTTCGGGAAGCATTTTAGTTATGTTAGCATACAGCGTTTTTCCTTTACTAACACTTTAATCGCATCTTTTATTTAGATCTATTACATAATGCCATATAAGTATGTATTTAAATGTATATCGCAAAACTAGTTACACAGTTCCTTAAAACTGAACGCTTCGCAAAATTGTAAACGTATTTCAATTATCGTATTATGTTTCGCATTTTTGTGTTGTACAGTACAATTGTGTGTGTGTGCCTTAGTGTCTGTCTGCGTGTGTGTATGTGTTATAACCATCATTGCCAAAAATTTACTTAAAATACCATTTATATTATATACTTTTGTTGTATTTGTAGTTCATGTGCAAAATCTATTTTCAAGTTTGTGTTCTATTTTCCGGATCAGCTTCGATCACCCTATGCATTACCCAATATACTCAGCTAAGTATTTTGCCATTGGATTTTCCTGTATTTTTGTTTTTTTGTTTTAATTATTCTCGCTTAATGAAAATTACAAAAATTTTTGGTTTTCCTTAAACATTTCTCTTTATGTTGTTCACTTTTTTTGTTGGACGGGTCTCTGCGGTGATGATGTCCTTGCTTTAATGTTATTATTATACGAGTTCTTTAATTCGGTTGAAATATATGGAACGTTTTTTCATAACAGCTTGTGTGTGTGTTTTCGCAAAATTCTTGTCATTTCGTTTTTGGGGGATTATAGGCAGTGAAAGTAAGTGAGTTACTTTTTCTTGAGAATATTGCACGTGCTGCGCAGAAAATTAAAAATATTTGGGCATAACACATCTGACTTCTTTGACTAATATTTATCATCTAAGTTAAATTCAGCTGAAATCCTATTTATGTTTCTAATGGAAACTTTTACGTATGTGGAGTCTCACTTTGAAAGTAATTGGAATTTAAATTGGGTATAATTTTTCTTAGATTTAATCAAAGTATTTTGATTGGGGCTTAAGTTTCTTCTTTTTTTCTTTTAAAGCTTTGCCAAAATAGGATAGTGCTGCAAAACTATTAATGACAGTATCGATAGCATAGATAAAACGGTTTCCACGCGACTTTTTTGATAGTTTTGGCCATGCCGATAATATTTCGAATATTCAACAATTAAAATTTGAATATGGGAAAATATCGTTTTGTTGATTATTGAAGCTAGCTGCTGATAGGTTTGCAGCACTGATTTTTCAGCTTAGAGTTTGTGGCTTTTGCATGCTGGACGCCTTTTACGTGTAAAAATCTGAACGATCTTTGAATAATTGATTTTTTGCTAATTGCTTTTTGCCAAATACATTTTGCACTTGAAACACCTTCAATCCTTTCGTTTCTTTTTGTTTCGTGTGTTGTTTTTAGACACTCTCCTCTTTGGTGGCGCTGTTGCTGCTGCCGCCCCAGAAGCGATCGAAACGGTCACGCGCCTTCTCCAGCACATCAGCGGCGGCGGAACGCGCCGTGGATGCAGTCGCTGTCGACGAGGATGACGAAATGGCCGGCTCCGGCTGTTTGGTGGCATCGCAGCGCACCGCGCCGCCCGGCTGGGTGGGCGTCAGCGTTTTGCCATAGACAGCGGCGGCGGCGCTGGTTGTTGGGCTGCCGCTGGTCTTCCAGGCTGTGTGTATGTGGTACGTTCAGTGGATGGCAGTGGAGGGGGGAAATAGTTGTGGAAATAGTGTTTTTTTATGTTACGCAAAGGAACTACGTATTGATACGCTATGTGGAATTACGCATTTTGGCTTAACGATTTTTTGGATTTTTTTTTTGCGAAATATTGGCTTAATACTGAGAGAGAGGGGAAAGTTGCTTGCATTATATTTACGCTTAATTTTTGAGATTGGCATTGGCTGGTGTTGCGATTTGTTTTTTGAAGATTGCTTAACGATGATTTGATTTTTGGTTGGATTTTTTGATGATGGTTGTGAGTAGCGATACATACATATACATATACAGATACATATATTTAAATACGAGTTAATATATAAATATTTGTAAAAGCGGTTTTTTTGTTTTTTTTGGTTTTCATGTTTTTGTTTTCTTATGTCGACTTCATATTTTATTGTTGGATTTTATGGAAGTTGCGTTTATTGAAGCGTGCTTAAAGGCTTACCGTCCATTTTAGCCTGTTCGGTTAATTGTGGCGGTGCCGATTGTGGTGGCGGTGGTGGCTTTTCCACCGGTGTCGACGCTTTTATCTCGCTCTGAGGTCGGCTGTAGTTCTCGCCTGCCAATTCGGAATTCACAATAATTAAAGATATATTTTAAAATTTATTTATATACACGTTACCCTCTTTGACATTTTGTGTTACGGTAAATGTCTTGCCAGTGTCCAAGGGCACCGTCCAGTTGACTGGATCGGGAGAACGCATTATAATCTGCTCTGGCGACTTAACCCTTGTGGGCTCCGGTGGCGATTTAACCAATGGCTCATCGGGCACCTCGGGCACTGGCTGTGGACTGCAGCTGGAAATTGAAATTGCGGTCTCACGGCCATCTTCGGCATCGTCTGTTGGCGTTGAAAATATTTATAGAAAATTTAAAATAAATTGTATATGTTTTACTGATTTACATCACAGTTTTATTAAACGCGCATTATATGTTCTTTTGTATTTAAGGCTGTTGCAGCTGTTGAAAGTTTTGTTTTTTTTTTTTTTTACTTTCTTTAAGCAAACTTTGTAATCGAGTTTATATAGTAGGTTAGTAGTTGTAACTTAAAATAGAAATATTCTTTTTAACTTTATTTCTGTTTTCTTAAACACAAAATGAAAACTTAGTTTGTAACTTAAACTTAATTGAACTTAGTAAAATAAAGCACGTATTAAGCATAAAAGCTTAAGAGGCAACCAAGTTTGTTAGTAAAAAATTTAATTCAATAAAAATTAAAACATTTTTTTTATATTTTTTTTATTTATAAAGCGCACAAGAGAGCAGAAGAAGAGCATGCCACATTCAAGAGACATATTATACAGAAAAGCGGCAAAAATTACAATTAAATTAATATTTCACATAAATACTACAGAGAGCTCGCATCAAAATAAGGAGTAAAACTGTTTTGAGTGGGAAAGAAAACTTGTTTTTTTATGTTTCAGTTTTCAGTTTAGTTTGACAGAGGCTTGTGAATGTGTAAGAGGCAACGACGACAGCTCGCAAAGGTATCGATATATCGGTGTATCGATCACATTTATTGTGCATAATTACTCCCCGGTTGGTACTTGAACCTTTCATTTTAGATTTTATTAAGACTGTCTTATTATTTTAGTTTATTACTAGTGTATATTTCATAGATTTAACTTTTTAACTTCCAGTGATTTCTGATCTACCGACTCAACTAATCCATTTAATTAACCTTAATAATATTTTACTATAAAATTTATTCTGAAAAAACACTACTAAAACGTTACTGGAATGAAAAATGGATATACCCAATATAAAATTGTTGAGAAAAATAACTATTCTATAATGCATATAAAGAAGTTTTATATTATATTTATATTATAAATTCTTGTTTTTATTCCAGGAATATATATATTAGTAAACGTAGCCCATTTTGTATCGGTGTATATGTTCAGTGTTTTGTTGAAAAGTTATTAATAAAAACTTAAAAACAAAACACTTAGATTATCATTTAATTTGCTAGACAAGCTCACTACTTGAGAAACTATAGACATATAGCACATAACACATAGTAAGTTTAAGAAAAACTAGAAGAATTGTGTGGCAAAAATAAATTGGAATAAAGTACTACAAATGATATGAGGCATATATGAAAACCATATTTGGGCTGACTTGGACACACGGCTGAAAGACAACATATACAAACATTGATTACAACAACAACTAACATTAATTAACACGTAACGCTTATTTTTGGGTTTGGTTAACAACTTTTAAACAAATACGAGAATTTTGAATTTTATGTACTGGAACAACCCTGTGGAATAACGAGACACAAACAAAATACTAGTACTATGCCAATTTTCTAACAAAAATACTTAAATACTGTTTCAATACCAATGAACTAACACACACACACATGATTCCACATGGCTGATAGAACATAGAAAAAAAGGTGCCGCCCAATTTCAATATGCCAATTCGTAAATCATAATTATAATTTCATTACTCAACACTAGTTTGTGTACAACACAGTTTTTTGACAAGGTGTAAAATGCTCAATTATTTATAGTTAATTAATTTCAGGCTTTTTTTTTTTTGTTTTTGTTTACAAAAGTTGCAACACAAACATTTCGCGCATCAGATGTCATTTTACAGCATTTCCGTTTAAGATAAGATTTTTATGGGTGTATCAAATAATTTTTTTTATTGCAGAGAATTTTTTTTTTGTTTTTGTATTTTTTTTTCAAGTTTTTCGGACAAACTCTACTCACTTTCAGCCAATTTTCTATCCTGACCTGGTACCGTTAGGCGTTTGATGTTGATGGTGGCAGGTCGGGTGGGTGCCGTTGTTGTTGTTGTTGCTGTTGGAACCGATGTTGTTGTTGTTGTTGTTGCTGACGTGGCTGCCGTATCAGTTGCTGCCGTTGTTGCAGCAGCTAGAATTTGTTGCTGTTTTTGTGGTTGCTGTTGTTGTTGTAGTTGTTGTTGTTTTTGTTTATTTTGTTGATGCTTCGCACTATTTGCTATACTACCGCTACCAGCACCAACTTGACTAATGCAACTAATATTCGATCTATCTTTGTCTTTCTTACGCATTTGCTGTTGCTGTTGTTGTTGTTGTTTCGGTTGTTGTTTTGCTGATGCTGTCGTTGCTTTGTTATTGCTGTTGCTTTTATTGTAGCTCTTGCATTGTGAAATATGTGATTGATTTGCATGATTAGCATTGGATGTTGATGCTGTACGGGCGGCTGTTGCTGATGTCGCTGCTGCTGTTGCGGTTGCTGCTGTTGTTGGCGCTGCATTTACTTTACCGTTAGGCGGTGGTAGGGAACTACTTTTAATGCGGGATTGAAATGTTGTGGATAGGGTGGCTATAAAAACGTAAGCAGTTTTTGTTTTGGATGTTTTTTTTTTGGTTTTTGTTTTTACGGTTTTTGGTATTTTTGCGTCGAGTTTGATTTTTGAATGTTTTTTTAGTTTTTAGACCAAAAACATAAGGCACATGAAAAAACAAATTTGAATATGAATTGTTGTTTTAAATGTTTTTATAAATTTGTATTTTAGAAACGGCGATTTAATAATGCAACAAATGTAATGGCAATAATATATATTAAAATATTAAAAACATTAAGCTAAATGAAAAAACAAAATCAAAATGATAAAACGCGTCGTTTTAAAATCTTTTTGTTAGTTTATGTTGAGAGTTACCAAAATGGGTTAGTCTACTTAGCAAAAGCAACCATTAAACAATTTATTGTTAGTAAATTTAAACACAAACTTGGTACATATCTTAAAACTACCTTAAATATTTACTGTCCCCTGAAGCTTATGCTTATAATTCGTGCTCTCACTGAGGTCTTATAAAAGGATTATAAAAAAAATTTTGCCTACTCCTTGGCAAAACAAGCATTTGCAGTGTTGGTAAAATTTTTGAAACCAGTTTCATTGCAATTACAGGTTTTCAAACCGCTTTTCATTTAAATCTGGCAATACATTTTATGTTCTTTTAAAATATATTTTTAATTTTTTAATTTATATTATTCTGACAAAGAAAAGTTAAAGCTCTTAATAATGCCAAGATAAAGGTATAATATAATTATGTTTTAGATTAAGTCATTTAAAGATTTTATCTGCAAGGGTATAAAAACTTTGGCTTGCCAAAGTTAAGCGATCCTTGTTGTCATTATATGCATATTTATTATGTTTAACATATGATACATTATTTGCACATATACATTAAGCCAAGAACAACACTTGTTATTAGCACACACATTTATGATCAGTTTGGAAAACGATATATATTTATAAACTGCACTAAAATCATATGGGTTAAGTCACAACACGCACAACTTAATGAATGCTTGTTAATCATTGTTCAACACTGACTTTGTTAGTATTACGTACTTACAATTCGGTATTAACATTTAGTATTGTTAAGGTTAAGGTATGTTATTTTTATGATGTTTTTAATTTTGTTAGTATATTGTTCACTCAACATGCTAAACTATAGATGTTTATTCGAATTACCAATCAAACGCTTCAATACAGAAAAAAAACTAATATTTCAAATGAAAAGAAAATGTTAAGAACAAAATACGAAAAATGAACCGCAAGACCAGAGACTAAACTAACAGAGATTTTGAGATTTTTATACATGTAATATATATATATAAATTTGTTTATTGATAAATATTTTTTTTGTTTTATTTGTTAGACACTGAACTATGTAAATTTTCAGTTGAAGTATGTTTCGAAAAGAACGTACAAACTTGCGGTGTGTGATTAAATACTAAAACTATAGTTAATATGTAAAATAATTGCAAATGAAGGTAACTGACTAACGAAATCTCAACAAATCTAATATAAACTAATGATATATTTATATATGCAAACCAGGAGTAAATTAAGGTAAATTAACATACAAATGAAAATAAAACACAAGGCAATGAACTATCACACGCATTAAACGTGAATTAATTTAATTAATTTTTTTTTTTTTTTTTT
>SCDT01002240.1:22659-40981 GCA_004143765.1 Drosophila melanica | reverse complement strand
TGACACAACCAGTGACAGTCCCAGCACCCGTTGTGGAGACCCCAGTACCCGTGATAGAGCCAGTGGCAGCACCCGTTGTCGAGGCTCCTGCATCAGTGGCACAGCCAGTGGCAGCCACATCACCCGTTGTGGAGACTCCTGCACCAGTGACACAGCCAGTGGCAGCCCCAGCACCCGTTGCGGAGACCCCAGTACCCGTGATAGAGCCAGTTGCAGCACCCGTTGTCGAGGCTCCTGCATCAGTGACACAGCCAGTGGCAGCCGCATCACCAGTTGGGGAAATTTCTGCACCGGAGCCACAGCCAGCGGCAGCCCCAGCACCCGTTGTGGAGACCCCAATACCCGTGGTAGAGCAAGTGGCACCACAAGCACCAGTTGTGAAAACTTCTGTACCGGAGTCGCAGCCAGTGGCAGCCCCAGCACCCGTTGTGGAGACCCTAATACCCGTGGTAGTGCCAGTGGCAGCTCCAGCACCCGTTGTGGAAGCTAAACCGGAGCCACAGCCAGTGGTAGCCCCAGCACCCGTTGTGGAGACCCCAATACCTGTGGAAGAGCCAGTGGCATCTCCAGCACCCGTTTTGGAAACTTCTGTACCGGAGCCACAGCCAGTGGTAGCCCCAGCACCCGTTGTGGAGACCCCAATACCCGTGGAAGAGCCAGTGGCATCTCCAGCACCCGTTGTGGTGACCCCAGTACCCGTGATAGAGCCAGTGGCAGCACCCGTTGTGGAGACTCCGGCACCAGTGACACAGCCAGTGGCAGCCGCATCACCAGTTGTGGAAACTTCTGTACCGGAGCCACAGCCAGCGGCAGCCCCAGCACCCGTTGTGGAGACCCCAATACCCGTGGTAGAGCAAGTGGCACCAGCAGCACCCGTTGTGGAAGCTATTGTACCGGAGCCACAGCCGGTGGCAGCCCCAGCACCCGTTGTGGAGACCCCAATACCCGTGGTAGAGAAAGTGGCACCACCAGCACCCGTTGTGGAAGCTATTGTACCGGAGCCACAGCCAGTGGCAGCCCCAGCACCCGTTGTGGAGACCCCAATACCCGTGGTAGAGCAAGTGGCACCACCAGCTTTAGTTGTGGAAACTTCTGTACCGGAGCCACAGCCAGTGGCAGCCCCAGCACCCGTTGTGGAGACCCCAATACCCTTGGTAGAGCCAGTGGCAGCTTCAGCATCTGCTATGAAAACTCCAGAACCGGAGCAACAGCCAGTGGCAGCGCCAGCACCCGTTGTGGAAGCTATTGTACCAGAGACACAGCCAGTGGCAGCTCCAGCATCCGTTGTGGTGACCCTAGTTCCCGTTGCAGAGCCAGTGGCAGGTCCGGCATCCGTCGCGGAGAGTCCAGTCCCTGTTGTCGTGACGTCAGTACCCGTGGAAGATCCAGTGGCAACCCCATCACCCGTTGATGATGCTCCGGCAGCGGATTCTGGAGCTCCCATTCAACCAGTTGTAGGTGGGGATGCAGCTCCTAAATCAGAAGCATCCCGAGAAATTGTGAATTCAGGTGCAGAGAATTGTACATCTTATGCTTTTCCTAATGCGGCTTTCTTTCAGGTGCAGCAGCTGCTTCACCCAGTCAAGATGGGGATCCGTCTGCCGTTGTGCCTGTGGCAAAGATCTCACCGACGCAGGGACCTGAATACGACGGACCTGTCATTGTTGGCCATTGCAGCTACCTTGGATACTGTAGGGGATAAGTTGAGGGATCAAAGAGCTCGGAATCAGGAGGTCCTTGATCGACTCTGTGAAATAGAGAAAATTTTGGGTGTGCCCAGAACCTAATATGCTCTACTTATGTATGGTTATAAAGCTCTCATTGTTAAATATCTCAAATACACTGAATAAACTTAATTCAAATAAGATTTTTCCTCTCTTTAAGCTCCCCTATGTACGGACAAAAACAAATCTACGACTTGCCGTTTTGGACAGTTCTAAATAAATTGCAAGGAGTGGCACTACAGACACATTTATAATATATCTCTTCCCACAACTCCCGCCCCAGCCCTAAAACCCCATAACTTGCCAGCTACGCAAATTTCGAAGCTCGCGCGCGACAATGAAATCTGAATAAAATTATACGAATGCGGTGGCATTTGCTGTATAAACAAACTCTCAGAAACTACCCCTACCGAGCCCCCACGCACTCGACTTTTGCCATGAGACATGGCTGAATTTGAAAATTAATTATAACACCAGCTCCTGCCGCAGGACGTCCCGCTGCACCAAGCAACCACCGCAAATTGGCAGGCAACTGAATAAATTTCGCTGTGTTTGGAAAAACTTTCAGCTACTTTTGAGCAATTCCCGAAATTCGAATTGTTAATTGCCAATAATTAAATTTAATTAGTCAGTTCAGACTCTAAAGCCCCTGAACCATGTAAACTTTGGCTTGCAAAAGTTAATACGGATTGTTCTTGAATTTGTGGGCATAAAAAAATATTTATTGGCCTAAGCATTAACAAATGTCCATATATAAATAAATTGTGCTATATTTAACCCTTTTGTGCCCAAGGGTGCCAAAAGCGTCGGACTACCCAAATCGACCCTTTGGACTAAAATGCACAAGCCGTAAAATTCACTTTGGCTGCAAATAGAGCCCTTGGCCTTCAGCACCCTTTCTCCCTTTTCCAGCACTCCCTTGCGAAAGCAATACAAATTTTTTAAGCACTGACAAAACTGACAATTGAAAGCTTGCAAATTTTATGAGCCAACACTGAATTCGACTTGGTTCGATTCTTATGGGTGTTAGAGAAAGCCAGCCAAATACCGACGGCGATTATTCTAATCATTCGGCTTACTCTTTTCCCAAACTTTAAAACAGCTTGATATGCCAGCAATCTCTAGCGCTGTCTGGCTTTACTGGGTTTTCGTTACGCCCCAATCTCCAATAACATGTTCGACAGCTCAATCTAAAGATATAGGCAAATCGCAACGCACAAAAGCAAAACACTAAACAAGTAACAACGTTTCAGTCGGGTGTAGCCGCCTCTGCAATACTCGTTTACAATGGAATAACAGCTTAAAAGAGACGAAAACAGCCAGTCAAATTTACTGAATTATAGCACTTAAATTATGTATTTTCCGCTGCTAAAACATAAAGATCGATTTCATTAATTTGTCATGCCCGTTTTTCGATTTTTAGAGGAGGTCGTCAGTAATCTGTCAGAAATTTGATGCTGAGGCAGATAAATATATATTAAAGTATGCCAGTGCCCTTTGCTATTAGATATTAACTCTGTATCTGACAAAGATCTGCTCAAAGTTCTAAGTCGAACTGGCGGACGTTTCAGTAACCCAATATACACTTTTCTCTTCTTGCAAGAGTATGAAAACTGACTAAAAACAAATTCCCATTTGACCATTTTGACTGGAAACAATAAAATGACCTTCCACAAACACACACACACACATACACACACCGGGAGCACACAGCATAAATGTTGCAAATGGAGCAACAGAGTTGAGTTGTATTTTTTGTTTTTTTTTTTTTTTTGTGCTGTGGTAAATTTTCTTCTTCTTGCAACGGCTGTCTGAACCTGCGGCTAAATGTAAACCAACAAAAGAGAAAAAAAATAAAAGAAAATAAAAGCCAGAGTTCAGGCAAAAATGTTGGCCAGACTTTTTTTGGCACTTGGAACATGTCTGTTATCCGAAACCCTTACACAGAACGTCCCATCCCAACACACACAAACACACACACACGTTAACAAATATACGTATAGAGGGGCTTAAAAACCAGATTCCGTTTCGGTCCAGTAAGCAGTCTCTGACAGCAGAGGGTTATACAGTTTAACCACATTAATGATATCCAATTGCCCCTCGAGGGGAATATCAGTCCGTAAGTTCAAATGTGTAATTGTTACTGCCTATGTGCAGCGATTAGAGCGGGGAGTGGGGGGAAGTTGTGGATTTGTGAAACATTTACACTGTCATTCATTTGTGAACTGTATCTAAGCTACTTACATGCAGCTTACAAGTTTACAGGGGACTTCAGGATGTGGGGGAGGGCTTACCGGACTGAATTGACATTAAATTGGTATTTTATATTCAATTTAGGAAAGTAATTGTCTTTATACGTTTCTTTAATCAAATGTTAAACATTGCTTGAAAATAATAGATAAGGTCATAGAAAAAAAAGAAAATATAAATTAGAATGTAAAATGGAACAGATATAAAATATAAAAAAAATGAGAAATTAAATTTCTAAAAACTAGAATATAAAAAATCTCGAGATTTTTATTTATAATGTTTTCATATTGGCAGTAGTATTAAAAATATATTTTTGTAAGGCCTATACTATCGGGGGTTTACTGCAGTAACTGATTAACCTACTGAATTGCCAATATATGTCGGCAGTTGAAAAGATACAAATGTTGAAAATCCATCTGAGTGCTGATTTCTGCAATGGATTTGTGAATGCAACGTGTTTATGCAGCGTCTAGAACACTTACGCAACGTTTAGTTGCATCACTTGAAGTGAAGCACTGTGGAGCGCCATATCAATCAGTTATCAGGAATAAATGACAGCAGGGTATTCAGGGTATTCAGATTTCTATGATTTCATGACCGTCGACACAAGTAGTTAACTGGATGCTAGTATTGCTGTCACTCGACTCGTTGCTGCTGTCACATTCCACTTGAGGCTAATGCACAACAACAATTAGAACAAAAACAACAAAAACAACAACAACATCAACAACATCATTTTTGTCCAGCCTACTGCTTTGGGGCATGTCGTATTTCTCAATGGCATCGAATAAATTTTGAATTAATTGCGTTTATCTCACTGGCTAAAATTTTCGGTAGAGCAACGTTGCATGCCGCACATCCTGGATCCAACACGATTTATGTGCAGCAGACGCAGATGGGGCAGGCATTGAGTAAGCCCGGCCTTTGGCAGTTATTAGCTGTTGTTGCTGCTTTAGTTGTTTAGTTGCAGCTTCTATTTTCAGTTTGCCAGCTTTCAATTGCAGCTTTAGCGAGCAGTGCCTGCTCATCCGGCTGCGGCGATTTGTTTGTCCGGCGTAATCGCAATCTATGTAGTTGTCGTCATGTCGCCGCTGCGGTCGGGGGCTTAGCTTTGTGTTTACCGGCTCGCAACCAGCTACAATTAATTGTCGTGCATCGTGAATTGTTTGCGTTTGGCCCCCAAGAGACAATATCGGGAATGTCGGCAGTTGCCATAGTAACCAGTACGTATACGTAATATTCGTTGATGTTGTCCGGCTAAGCCGTAACTTAATTAAAGTGCAGATAATGTCGAGCCCGATTGCAACTTCATTTTAACCTAATTGCAGGGCATTCGTTTTTGTTTTTCCTTTTTTTTTTTCATTTAACATTTTTTCTGCTGCCGTATTCTGTTTTCGATTTTCATTTGATTATCTTTGTAATCGCAAAAGCGTTTGTCCCTTTTAATCGCATTAAGTCCGTCGAGAGCACTCGAGCTCAAAATCTTTTATCTCTCACGCATCTTTACGCATTTTTAATTTCATTTTTTTCTGCCATCTTCTTGTTCTTGAAGTTTGCCTCCATTCGCGCTGCTGTTTCTGTGATTAATGACTTGTAAAAGTGAAAGGTGTGCAAAAGTTGTGCGCAGCAAGAAAAGGCCAGAAATTCTCACACTTAAGAGCTGCTTAATTGAGTGCTATTGAATAAAAAGGCCAGAGTGCTGCACTTCTGAATAAGTATTTTATAAGAGAGAGCAAAAATTACTCGAGATGAGTGACCACAAGAATCGCATTAAATATTTTATACTTGTATAAAGAGTTAAGAAATGTAAGGCACTTAAGGCACAAATGATGAGGTAAGCCAAACCCAACTCAAGCGTAATCATAAATTATGGGTTAGTTCCTTATTTTACCTCTTAAATTTTAACAATTTTTATACAAGTTTTTTATTTGTAAATTTCATTTTAAAAATTCTTATTTTGTTTGAGATATGGAGATAAAAAAAACTATTTATTCATAATTTTATAAAGACAATTTTCCAAAAATCAATATGAATATTACTCTAGAAACTCAAAGAAAAAAAAAAAAATATCGTAAAATATAATATTTAGAATACATATTTAGACAATGTTGTCAACAAGTTAAACGTATCAAAAACACCAGCCAAGTCCTTGTGGCACATGACGTATGTGTAATATTTGCGACACACTCGAGCACTTTAAAAACTTCTATGACACTTGAACTGGCTTAAACAGGACAACACACACACCCCCAAATTGGCATATCACACACACACTCTCATGCAAACTCAGTTTAAACTTTGGACATGCTGTGGCCAAGCATATGACAAACAAAACGAAAACCGTGCCCCACGCCCGCCCCTCGGGTCCTATATAGCTGGCTGATTATCATTCATTTGATGCCACATAATGGGCCACTTCAGCTGTGGCTATGGCAAACGTTTTGGGGTCTCGATAATTATCTCTGTAAAGAGTCGGAAAAAATAGAAAACGAAAAAAAGCAAAATAGAAAACAAAAGCTGAAAACTTTTTAATTTGCCAACAATGTGGACAATTGTTTTAGCTGTTCGAAAATGTTATAAAAAATGTTACAAATGTGTGTGTGCATTTGAGTGTTTGTTAATAACTGCATGTGTTTTGGGTGCAGCCATTGTTTTACAAGCTAGCGTCAGCCGAACCAGAACCAGTTCCAGAGCGCTGCTGCCAGTGACAGCAACAGCGACAGCGACAGCGACGCCTCGTAAGTAATTTCGCGCATATGTTACGCCACAGTCGCTGCAACACAACGGCAATAGCAACAATAACATCAATTGCAATTGTGCGAACAGCGAGAGAGCAAGAGTGCAAGTGCGAGTGTGTGGACTGAGCTATGCTATGTACTACCAGCAGACAGATTGAGGGACAGCGAAATGTGGGCTTCAGTGTCAGTTGCAGGCAGCGGCTTAAGCTCCACTGTGCGGCATATTCATGGCTGCTGCACACGACAAATTGAATTTTATGCAAAGGCTTCGACCCGCTCAGTCCCCGCCTGTTCCCACTCTAATGCATTGTTCTCAAATCACCATCATTCCCCCTTTCTCTTTTGGCGCGACGACATCTATGGCCTGTACGTTTGCATAATAATTTGGTATTTTGTTTTCTTTTTAGCTGCCCTTTTACTGTGTGCGCTGGCATATTATGCTTATCCTTGTGCACGTTTTCAATGCTGGTTTTTGTCGCTGATGCCTGCGTGTGTCCTAGTTTCGCTGGCATTCGGCTGATGTTTTTGTCATTTTTTTTGAAGGGTTCCCAAGCATTTCTTTCGGCTCTATGTGACTTCATTGTGGAGCCCGCCTGAGGTTAATGAGAAATTATGCTATCGCACTGTTAAGCGGCTGTAAGTGCTTATGTGTTTTGTGCTTGCAATCTGTTTTCGTAAATTGCCTGGCATTAATTGTCATTATGACTATGATAAAGTCATTTGAATTGCCCCGCTTGAGAGCTAACAGAACGGCAAAACGTGTGCGCTGTTAAAATCTTAACGAGCCATCTCGCTGAAATGTTAAATACACAAGCGTAAACAAAAGTGCTTTACTTGAGCACAACAATTGCATTTATACGCGCAGCTTAACTTGCCCAATTAACATGAGCGAGAGCTGTTGGCACTCTCCTATCCAATGCAGTCTGTTGGTTAACAGTGCCGCTTCTCCTACTCGCATGTAATGTAAGCAGTGCTCTCTCTCTCATCTCACAGCTTTACATCTGCTACATTAACAGTGCAGCATCTTTAACATTTCGTTGGCATTGGCGCTTCGTTTAGTCTACTTTTAGCCGGTGTCGCGTGCGCATCGTTTCGCGCGTCAGCTGGTGTGAACCAAGTCGAGTGACAAACTCGGTGAACTGAACAAGTGAATATAGTGTGAATGCAATTAATGTATGCAGACAACTGTAATTAAGTTTAATTATGTGACATTAAATAATAAGAGTGACAATAATTTATGGTAATCGGGTGTATTTTATGACTATGAATAAACGTAAAGTTTCTTTGTGATAAACTAAGATTTATTTCTGTATAGTTTGCATTAAATACACAACTGTTTTTAAAATAAATATATTACCAAATATTTTGGTGTATTACTATCCAATGTTGTGCATAATTTACACTCCAAAATTGTGAACCGAACTTAAAACCGATCTTGTGAGATTAACAAAAGAGTTGAGATTAGAAACTGGAAATATAAAAATATATATTCATTTGGACAATGATTTTTAGATGAATTATAAAATATTATAAATTAAAATGAAAAATAATATAATATTTATTAGCAAAGGAAATTCGTTAAGATAATTTAAAAAACACAAACATTTCCCTCCAGCAGCTAAACACTAAAGTTTCCATAAAATTTAATAAAAATATTATATTTTTATAACGTTTTTNGCAGCTAAACACTAAAGTTTCCATAAAATTTAATAAAAATATTATATTTTTATAACGTTTTTAAATATTGTTCTTCTTTTAAGTTCAATTATTTTAGTTTAACATTTCTTTGTCGAATACAAATGTTGTCTTTATATTGCAATCAACAAATTAATTAAACAGAATTTATGACAAGGAATAATAATGAATGTATATATATTTTTTAAAAGAAATTTCCCAACTTGATTTTCTTAGAATTCATATCAAAGAAAAGAAAAGAATGCGCGTTGGCTCATAAAAAAGCTTTTAAAACCAATATTGAATTTTTTGCTTTATTATATATTCTTATATATATAGCTTTAAATATACATATGTATGGATTCTTATAGTTTAAATAAACATTTGTTATTAATAATAACATAATAAAAGTCAAAATATATTACATATGCTGTATATATGTATACATATAAAACAGCCGTAACAATAAACTAAATTACAAGTCGCAAAATTTTCTGTTTCCGGTTCGGCGGCCAGCAAATTTCATCTTCCGTTCTCAGCTGTTTGCTTTGCCGCAGTGGAAGCAGCAACAAGAACCAGAGGAAAAGTAAAGAAGCAGAGAACAGAAGTCAGAAATTGAAGGAAGAGTCACAGAAAGCAACGGGAATTTGTGTTAAATCATTCACACTTCCGCTGCTGTTTTGTTTGTGCAATCAATTTAGTATTATTTACGTTATCAACTACAACAACAACAAGCATCGTCAGCAGCAGCTTGAGGCAGTTCCTTAATGCATACAATTCATTCGGCCAGAACATTACATTTGTTTAACATTTGCGTTAACGCTTCATTGGGCCAGTCGGTAACCGTTCGCCATTACTTATGTATGGCTGGCATTTCTCAGAGCTCAATGCCCACTTTCCCGTTGCTGGCTGAGGCAAAGACAAAAGCAAAGCATTTAAATCATTATTCGCCGCACAAGCTGAAAGCGAAACCCCGAGTCAAGCCCAGGCTCCAAACTGGACTCAGGCCCAGCTCCTGGCAACGCAGACAAGCCCGAGCAGAAGGCCACCAAATCCTTTCAATTCCTGAGCGCGTGTCGTGCATTGCTAAGTTCTGTCTGTCCCGTGTATGTGTGTGTGTGTGAGGATGTGTGTATACGTTTGTGCACGTGTGTGTGCGGGCGTGTTTGCCCGGCCATATGTACACCTTTTACGCCCGACTAAACACCCGCATAAATAAATTTCGTTAATGCCAAATAGTCTCGAGCGTAAAAGAAAGATGAGGTAACAGAAGCAGCGGGCCAAAATGGAATGTCTGCACAGACACACACAAAGACACCCATTTACAAATAGCCTCATATGTGCCCGAAAGCTGTTTCGCCAGAAATCCGCGTTTTGTAGCATACTTTTCAGCGCAACCAAATATATTTGGTTGCATTTGTTTAGACAAGCAAACTTGTGTAAATATTTGTAGTATTTCAGCTTTGCCTAGCAAGAGCGGAGCAAGAAATAAGTTAATTTAAATTAGTATATAATACTTCTAAGAGCTATTAAGAAAGTGGTTGGAAAATAAGTTAAAACATGAGCTCGTTATCTTGCTTGAAACAGACGTGGAAAATTGTTTTAGCTTCTAGTTAGCGCTCATAATTAAAGATTTACTTGCTTAACGTGCACACAGCTGGCAAACTTTGCAAATTTTTGAGCTTCTATTACAATTGTTGTTAGATCTTAAGAATTTGCTGACCACAGATTTCGGTGCAAACTTTCGTGTAGAGCGTGGCAGCAACTCTTTCAAGTATTTAATATTTGCCTATAACTATAGCATAACATGCCCATAAATATCGGAGCTTAAGAAAATTAGCACAACTTTCAAAATGTTTATCAAGCAGAAGTCTGAAAATTGTTTATAAACTGATTTCTTGACAACCACACAAACTTACAAACGAACTGTGCTTTAAATAGTTTGTGTATAGACTTTTGCAGTACTCCCACAGCACCTAAGTTGCCTAATATTCAAATTAAAATTTGCTAGCATACTTTTTAGCGCGCATTCAAGAACTATTTCGGTTTAAATATCCAAGAATTTTAGAACCTTGGCTGACTGAAATACAAACACTTAGGCAAAGCTTAAGCTTAAATCCATGTTAAGGTTTGTCGGAACGCCCTGCTGAACTAATGCTGCTGGCCACATAACTTAACCCAAACTCACACAAACATATCAAAACAGGATTTTGCGCAAAACGTTGCCATAAAATGGTAAAAGGGCAGCATTGTGGGAATATTTAAAACTTGCCACGTGTTGTACTCAGGTTTTTCATGACTTCTTGTTGCTGTTGTTGTTGTTGTAGCTGTGGCATCTGGTCGAGTGCAATTGTGAATTATGCCATGCCCCCAATTGTGTGCGAAAAGAACAAGGCAACAGCAAGTAAGCAATTGTTGGGGCAGCACCGCATTAGCGTAGCCACTGGACAGACTTAAAACCAAACGTAGTAAGTAGCAGCAAGAGCAGCAAAGAGAAGAAGAACAACTGCAATATCAATAGCTGCTATAAGTAGATAGAAAACGCTGCGCATTGCCCACAGCTGCATGCGGCTGAGCAGCTCGTGTGGCAGCTCTCCTCGCCAGCTTCACTCTAGCCCCACTCGCAGCCGGGCGCACGGCACATGTGACCCAGTTAAGCGGATTTCGCTGGCAGACGGCGTTCGAGTAGAGCACACGGATTATTAATTTGCCTGCAAATTTTTTTGGATAGAGCCCCGGCAAACATGCGCTCCCTGCACCCAGCACCGATCATCGCCAGCCTCCGCCTCCGCCTTTGCCTCGTGCTCGCCCTCAGCATTCAGCTACAGCTGGTCCACTGCGCCACAGCGGGTAAGTTTGCATAATATCAAATTTGATTTTATTTACTTTTTGCCGCATATCAAATGCTTCTCACTTTTACATAGGTATCTCTTTGTACTTGCTGCTTGGCAATAATAATAATAAAAATAATAACAATTTGATGTGGGTTGGGGAGCAGACTTAAAGGCATTTTTCTGTGTTGTGGACAATTGATGTATATTTTTTCAGACATTTTTGATGTGAAATGTGTCTCATATTTTTAACTAGTTTTCTTGTCATGTTTGAGAGCTCGTAAAATAAATGTTTAAAGTACTTTATTTTGTTATGTATTCATATTAAAACATTGTTTGTTAAAAGAAAATATGTGTTTCTGAATTTGAATGTAATTTTCGATCGATTCTATTAAATTAAGATCGCTATGTTATTAATGTGTATTTAAACAGATTTCGATTTATTTGCATTTGGATTGGCAGACTTCAACTTAATATATTTCCAGTTTAATAATTGTAATTTACTCTGTTAAAGTGAAGTCTTCAACTGCAGCAATTGAAAACTAACGAAATTCGAGACTTTTCTAAATTCCATTGAAAACTTTCACTCTACAAAAAACTGGCAATAATGTAATGGAGGGTAATTAAAATTGTAAATGCCAATGCGAAACAGCAAAAAACATACCCTCAACGTTTTCACCAATACGGTAAATTCAATCAAACATTTGGGCACTTCCCGCAGAAATAAGAAACAAGAGTTACAAAAAAAAAATCTGTAGCAACATGTTTCAAATTTAAGGGGGCTGCGAACACAATGTGTTAAAAGCTGGAAAACTAGACTTGATTTGGGTGAATACTCTGTAATGAAGTCTTGTAGAAATTGTCAGGAGTATGTAACACTTTTGTAAAGGAATATTATTTATTCTTTATAATATATATATATTTTAACCAGAGTATCAAAACAAGTTAATTTTGCAGCTAGGCTACTCAAATCGGATACAGTTTATTTTATTCACATGCAACCATTAGAATAATCTGTGTGCAACTCAAATATTATTTTAAGACAATTTTTAAAAACAATTTTTACATATTTTTATATATGTTTGAAATATTTGGATTCAGCACAATGGGCCATTCCATGCCTCTGCTCTATTAGTTTACATGCCCGAAAGAGTGTTAAAACTTCTACATACCAAATAATACATTTTCCAGTTGTTGTTTTTTTTACTTTTGTTGAGAAGCCACAGTTCCGACTACAATTGGCCTAGCGGCCAGTTACAAAACCAATAACAAGAACAACAATTGTACAAGAGGCATGTATAGCGAATGCGAATGCGAAAAAGAGAAAGACTTGTGGAAAATTGCGACCGAGTCGAACAATCAAAACAACAAAAGCGAGCGGCAGAAAGTGGCTGCTGCTCGGCGAACGAGATGAAAACTTTTACTTTTGTTTAATCAAATTCTGCAGCAAGTCGAGCACCATTGAATTCTTGTAACAAACTGACTGTGGCAGGCCCCAACACCTCTCCCGGCCGCCCACCGAGGCTACACAGTCCCAGGACTAAAGTGTGCCCAGGCACTTGCGAGTAACTAACTCATTCGCTTGCCCACGGCCACAGGCATTTGGGCCGCCATTCTTCATTGTTGTTTTGTTTGGCTTTTTGACTGTTGCCCTCCCTGGCTGCCACAGCCTGTCGGACCGGAGAAGCTCCCACGAGATGCCACTGGTTAGCCGACCAGCTGGCATGCTCGACTTAAACGCTTAGGCGCAATTATTACACAAATTACGGTTGGGGCAGGCAACTGCGGGTGTTGGGGTGTTGGGGTAGCGCCCGTCATCATTATTAGCGCCATCTCGACAGCCATTTGATGAGCGAATGTCCGGCTCTGTGGCGTTGAGTTGAGATTACATGACCATGACCATGCCCATGCCAAGTAACAGCCCCTGGGCGAGCCCCAATTTTCATCATCAACTCAACTCCACTCGGCTCAACTCAACTGAACAACATGCCCATCATAATTAGGAAAAGTGTCGAATTGTTGTCAGCGGGAGCGGAGGGAAACAAAACGAAACGAAACGAAATTGAATGGAACGGAACAGACAAACACAACGATGGAGCGTCGACAGCGTTGGGATTACACAGAAAAGAAAATCATGTGGTTGGAAAGCTCTTGTATGTTCTGAAGTGGAAATTGTATTTAAAAAGAAAAAGGACAGTGGCTAAAAAGCTACAATTGACGGGTTAAACGGTTCACGAGCAGGTCCTGAATTGTTATGAGTGGGATTAATTTCAAGTTTAAAAAATTAATTCAAACAAACTTCGATTCTTAATTAATTTTTCTATGATGATGCATGATGATGTCTTTTGTTTCATTTTTCTTTTTTTAATTACTTGAGACTTTATATATTATTTTTTAAAATTAAAAACATTTTGTATACATTTACATATTTTGACTTTATATTTATTGCAACAGTTGAAATCAATTAAAAAATCTCTCATCTTCATATTTAAATTATTTTTCATTTTATTAAACAGTTCGTTGCAAAATGGTTTTCTTGGAAAATATTAATAGCGAAAATTGTGTACTCGTTTGGTTTATTCGAAGTTTGTTTTAATTTCGATAGATTTTGAATTTCCGAGAATTTTACATTTTCCCCAATGGAATTAATTTGCTCACCAACCCAACAGTGTAGGCAAATGAAATATGCGTGTTGGGGCGCATTATGAGATGATTTTATTGGTAAACTCGACGCTAAGTTAAGTGCCCACGGGGTTAAGCTGGTTAATTTCAGTATGCACTGTGTGTGTGTGTGTAACGTTTATAAAATGGTTGCGGTAGTAAAGTCAATGAGATGCTGCATGATGAGACTGAGACTCATTTGATGCTACAATCTCAGAGTCCTTCTCAAAATACTCCACTCCAGATGCAAACTCAAACCCAATCTGAGCTGTCTGGCAGCAAGTCAGTGAGTCGCCTTTGCCGCTTGGTCGAGCCTCATTACGCAAGTTTCCGCCACCGATGAGGCAAGTAGTGTGGCAGGGGCAGGAGCTGCCTCAACGTGCTGCTTGGCGCGCGGCAACTGCGGCCGTCATTTTATCTTTTTATATTTTACTTTGTACACAATTTGCGTGTGCTGTGTGTGTGCGTGTTGTGGGTGTGTGTGTGTGTGTGTGTGTGTCTGACTTTTTATAACTTTTTAGTTTGTTGCTTGGGCTCTGCTCTGGAGCGCAGAGATTAGGCAAATTTTCGTTGCATACTTTAAGGCTGCGGCGGCTGCTGCTGTCGCCGCCCGTCCAAAGTGATATTTTTCTTAATTTTCCCGCTTTATTATTCTGTTTTTCTTTTTGCGCCCTGCGCCATGTGCCTTGCGCGTCTCTTTCGCGTAATTCACTTGTTTTATTGCAGTTTCGCATCTCCTTTTTTTTACGCTGTTTTGATTTGTTCTTGCCTCGTTTGTTGCCGCTGTCCTGCCACATGACACCGCCCCAACCTCCTTCGTCCATCGCAGCATATTCATGTTTCGCTTTTATACGGCTTGAACTCGCACAGCTCGACAGCTGTTTGGTACTTAACTTGCTTGCGGTTAATGAGTTGAGGCAGCCCACCACGCACCGTGGGCCACATTCCATGAATCAAAGCAAAGAAATTCGTATTTACGAGTAGAGATTAGAAATAACTTAATGTGTTTAAACAGGAATACATAAATTACATAATACATATAGCACTAATGAATATCTGCATTTTTTAAAATTTACATTTTATACAGGATAAATTAATTTCAAACAAAATTTCTACCACCTCTACATAAATTTATGTTTTAGGTTTTAAGTATGTTTTTATTACATTAAAAATTCAGTTTTAGACAAGTGTTTCTTGTGTTTTTAAGCTAAATTGAAACATATTCAACTTTATATTTAATTATTTGTAACGTATGGATCAACTTTTTGGCCACTTGTGCAACATTTTTGGTGCATGGTATTTTGGGAAACTCGATTATTATTATAATAATTATTATTATGATCAAGTTTTTGCAGTGCATCATTAGTGCAGGCAATTAAAAAGTTTTTATATGAAATCGCTTTATCTTTATTGCACGTACACGTCGCATAAACATAAAACATGATAACATGGCACACACACACACCAACACACCAATACACACATACACCCTTGAATTGCGGCTCGTAAAAGACGCCCATCGAGTTTTGCATTGACTTGAAGCACTTGGAGCTGCTGTAAAGTCTCGTCTTGATTGAGATAGTTGGGTTAGGAGGTCGTCCTTATAGCGACTTAATAACTGCCAATTTGTCGAGGCTGTTGCTCTTTCCGCAGCGCATTACTTAATTAACGAGAACTAACTTTGGCACGTTCTCAAGGCCGCAATATTGCTCATACGACGCGTGCAACGCTTGCAACTTCTTACAAAGTTTTTGAAGTATGTAATTTTTGAATTCTGCACTCGGCAGTAAATTAAAAATTTCACTCATTATTAATTAAATTGAAGAAATCACAGCACATTCATGTGACATGCGGCAGCCGTATTTTTATCTGTGGCATGATATACTTGTGTTTCGTTCCCTTTCCTCTTTTCTTATTTTGATGGTACTTTTTGCAGTGGTGCTCTGGCCAAAAGTTTCGTTACGAAATTTATGGCATCAATTTGGCAAATTTACGCGCAGCTGCACTGCCAGCCACGCCCTTCTAAAGGGCAAGGTAGCTAACAAGTGTCAAAGGTGCATAAATTATTACCAATTCCTTATATCTTACTGCAATTATTTTTAGTTAAGAGTAGGCACGAATGTGTGTATGTGTGATGTACATTTCAATATATTTCATTTTGTTGTATATAATCTGCAGTTTGTATTTAATTAAAAATCATATTTTAAGCCCGGCTTCCTTAAAATGGCAATATTACCATGGCTTTTAATTTTAAAATTTAATATTTATATTTGAAGATATTTTAAAATAAAAGAAAGTTGATATTTAAAATTGGGTTTAATACAAACATATCTTTACCCGCTTCAAAAATTTTAACATTCAAACATATAAAACACACAAGAGACATCTTTTCATCAATGATTTACCTTGAATAGGATTATTTAATAAAGCTAATTTAATTTGTATAACATGTTAACGATTCATTGAATGACTCGCTTAAGTAAATCATTTTAATTAGATCAAATACAAAATCAACAATGATTTAAGAGTGTGGCTTTCATTGATTATATAACGGTTACCAGTCGGGGATATCCCGTCAAAAAAAAAGACTTTTAAAGAAGCTTAATGCTTAGATTTAAACGTCCCTTTTGTAAGGACCCGCCGCCTTGGCCTGCGGCCAGTGTCCTGACTGCTGTGCTTACCTAAATTATGCAAATCAATACAAAGTCCACTTACTGTTCGTCCTTGGCGGTAATTAGCTAATTAATTTCGAAATTGTTATAATACAGAGAGAGAGAGAGAGAGCGAGAGAGAGAAAGAGAGAGAGAGAGAGCGCGACAGTGAGTGGGAATGGAAGAGTGAGATGAACGCCACTTTATGGCGAGGGGTGGTGGAGTGGCCTCGTCAAAGGCAAATGCAGATTAATTTATTGAACTGTATGCGTTGAATTAAAATAGCGGGCCGTAAATCGCTTTAATTGTTGCTTGGCATATTAGATAAATGGGATCAGGGCATTTGAAATATGTAAGCGGCTTAAACGGCTGGCTGAAAACAAAACACAAAGTCATTAATTTATTGTTTCCTTTTGCTTACTATATTCTGTTTTCTCTTCTGCTTTCTGTTAGGTGCGCGGGGCCTGCAGACGGGCTCAATATTAAGGAGCGACAGAATAAATGACGGCACATTTCATAGAAGTCAATCAAAGAGAGCGGCGACATTGGCAAAATCGCAGCCATTAATTTCGGCGACAACGCAAATTGCCAAAACGAATGAGGAGCAAGCAACAACAACAACAGCAGCGACAACAATTGCAAATGCAATGCAAACAAATGCGAGTTTGTCTATTGATGGTGCGATTGCGTCAGCGGCAGCAACTGCAATGCCCAACCGCAGCAACATTAATAACATTAGCAACAACGACGATCGAGAGCAGCGCGAGGCAACTTCCGTGCCGGGCGTGGGGGCAGCGCTGCAAGCAAATCTGATTATGAGCAATAGAAACGTGGAGGAGCAGGAGCTGGATGAGCACAAATACAAAATTACGCAGCACAATGCATTGTTTCCAGCATCCAACAGCATCGGCATCGGCATCAGCAGCAGCAGCAACAATAATAACAAGGGCTCGACAGCACCAATCGAGGCAACCACAGCGGTAGCAACAACGGTAGCCACAGCAACAGAGGAGTCAACAACAACAACATCCACAACAACAACAACAACACGCAAGCCTGCACCAAAGACAACACTGAAGCCGCCGCCAACAATAGATGATTACCAAACAATAATTAGCCAAGCGGGAACTCACGCCTATCTACCCTGCAATGTAAGTGACGCTCGGCTCTCAAGCTCAACCTAAAACTTGAGCTGAATTCGAATGGATTCAGACCCAAACTCGCTTTAATTAACAGTCTAGAATGCCTGCCAAATGAGTCTCTGAACTGGCTGAACTGGGCCACAAAATAAGTCATTACTTGCCGCGAGCACGCGGTGCTATGTGGCGTACCCCTTCCCGATCCTCTGCCTAATGCGTTAATTGTATTTGCATTGGGAAGCCTCAACACACACTTCAATGCGTGACATAATAAAGGGATGTGTGTGCTAGTAATTGGGGAATGTGCTTGTGTACGTACTTATCGGCAAATAACAATTATTTACGCATTCCCCTATTGCTTTTTCAGAGAAATTTTATAGTAAAGGAATTTTTGAAAGTTCAAAATTTTATGAATCATCTTGATTTGATTCTGCATAGTTAGTTTTATTTATTTATTTTCTTTTGGAAAAATATGTGATCTCTTTTTCTTATTTTCAAAATTTTCTTTTTTTAAATTTAGAATCTGAAATTGCAATATTAAAATTGACTCTGATTTTTTTCGTAAAGTTTTCAAATTCTGCTCTCTCCGGATTTAAACTTTACAATACTTTGCCGAAGCTGGACTAATTTTTAAGTTTCTTTATCGTTTCTTTA